>BGPR01014259.1:0-36232 GCA_013235015.1 Araneus ventricosus | reverse complement strand
AGGACCCTTATCTAACATTATAATTGGCTCTCAAAGCAACAGAATCAAGTTAGGTTTTATAATCTCTCACTGAAATAACCTTCAAAAATATTTACTTCCTTCCCATGACAGATTTTCATAACTGAAATTTTCTGCAAAAGCTTGTTAATGTCTTCCTTCTGTAACCTCCTATATCATTACGTACATTTTAAGGAATGAAATACACTGCAGTGTTGCCACAAAGGAGATAAAGAATTCCAATCCCAACAGCTTATCAGTTGGATTTCTATTTAATTCTCAGTATAGAATTTTAAATGGTTGCAAAGTTGCTTCCACTGGTGCAAAATCAACCCCAGATTATCAGTTCATCTATTTGTTGAGAAAAGCAAATGTATATTAAAACACATAGCGATAACGTTCAGGAAGCTTCTTTTAATAGGGAAATCCTGAACGAACATTAAATAAAATGCTGTTGTTTTCTGCACAAACTATGTTCTAAAAACAATGGTTTTCTAGTGATACGAAATATAAACTAAGAAATAATGTTTGAAATTGGTATGATGGACCAATAAAAATAGAAGGCACGGATGCAATAATACACATCAAACCATTAAAATGAGAAAAGTAATGATTAAAAATGAAGGGAAAAACCTTACACTACTATAAAACTTCAAGCAGCAACCACTGATTACTGTTCCTCATGGGATTTATCAAGCTCTTACGTGTTGCAGTATATACAATGGTTAACAGTAAATGCTGTAAGAAACAGTTCACAGTTAGTTATATTTAATATTCGAATAAGAACAGAAATGAAAAAAATCACTCAAAAGCGCAAAGAGAAAGGCATATACAAAGGGTAGATACATGTTAAGAGTATAATGGAATATGCATATAAAAGTTATCTTACACTCCCTTTTAATTCTTCACAACTGCAAGCTAAATCATGAAGTTGTGTCTGTGGTTATGGTTACGCCATGAGATACAGTTAGCAGAGCCACGACAGATAGAATCCAGCGTTCCTATTTCGGAAACCAATGTGACCACAGGAAAAAGTCAATCACATAGGTTGTGAGAGCATCATCGATTTAAAGTTTCAAAATGACATCTAGGCATTAATTACTAGAATAGAATCAATGAAATGCACATATGTTCTTCTGATTTCCAGAAAGCGCGACGTTGCAAACGTGGATGAAAGAGGCAAATGTATCTTTGGATAAAAGGCCATAGATTTTATGGCTTGTGGGAATACCCTCAAATCCAGCATTGTGTAATGGCTTACCATGTTGTATTTGATATTCAGAGTTCAACGATAACCAGTTTGTCCTTTGACGGTTGATACAACACAACACATATATAAAACACATTACGACAAAAACATACAAAATATAAGCATCACATAACGCAGCTCGATTAAATCAACCCGCCTGGGGCATGGTCAAAAGATATCTGAGGGTGAATCCCCTTCGGCGTGGGGATGACAGTTCTATCCTTCTAGGGATTGCTGTAGACAAGTTGACCAGCGTGTGTATGCGATCTCCACCTGTAGCAGGATCTTCGACGACGTATTACTAGCCAGTGTGGCAGCTAATATGTAAATGTGTCAACGCTGAAATTCGAACAAAGGTGCAAATGTGTATTATAGCTGACGGAGAGTTGTTAACACCGAAAATGAAGGTGTGTCCTTTTGATAATTAGTTTTTTTTTAATTTTTCCTCTTTCTAACCCGTTTCGTCATGTGTAACAGTGTTGAAACTCGAGAACAAATAATGATTTAAGCTTTATATTCTTATCTTAATGCCAGGTGTCTTTTTGTATTAAATCATGACGCTATACAGCTTGAGTTGACATTTTCTCTATCTTGTACCGTTTTCGAGATAGGAACGCTAGTTCCAGTTTTGCCGCCATTGTGGCGCTAAACGGATCTCATAGTAGCGCATTACTATACGTCACCATATTTATCACTATAGCAGTCATTCTGAAATGTAAGGGGATGTAAAGTAATTTCAGTGGGCACCGTGTTTATATGAAGGAGCTAATAAAATACTAGATGCGAAATGACATGCGTAAAAACCCCAAATCTCCACTTAATAATTATAATTATACAATCAATTGAACACAAAGATATTTAAAGGTTAGAACAAATTTTTGTGTTGTCAATATTTGAAAAATCGGATATACAAAAGCTGGTTACAATGAACTTAGATCAGTTAATTAGGGTTCTTTCACAGCGGAGGTTTGACAGAAGAAACAAAATGGGTGCACTAAGAACCTCGCACCACAAAACACGCACAGCACAACTGTCCCCAAAGCTAGCTACAGAAAGGAATATTGGGAAGGTAGAATAAAACTTGTGGTCAGACAGAATTTGTGATTGCATTATTGATACAGATTCTTACAAAAATGTAACTTCAACTAACTAAAAAAATCCTTGTACTTTTACATATTTTTTTATAAAATATAAATTTTCCCTATATTACTAGAGCTGAGTATATAGTGGATGTATTTTCCCGATCTATCTTAAAAGAGGTTTAATTCCTTCCTAATTAATACTTGTTCACTTTTCCGGCTCATTTAAATTGTTGCGTCAGCGGAAAGCAGTGGCGGACATTCTGAAAAATAGCACGTTTGCAGAAGTCAATGGGGGTCCACTCTAACAAAATGATATTTTTTTCTCTCTATATTTTTTTTAAATTTTATTTATTATAAATAAATCAATTGCAAACGTAATGAAATGGACATGATATACTATATAAATTATTATATATCGTTATTATATAAAAGCTGTATGTATATAGTAGTTCTGTGAACAGTGACCTCGCCTCCCCCTCCCCCCCAAAAAAAAATCACACTCTTCATTCAGTCTTTAAAAAGCTCAATACATTTATTTTTTTTAAATTCAAATTATTCGCGCGTCTTGCTCATTTATTAATTAAAGTACGTAAATGTCTGCTTTTATCAATATTAATAATATCACCAATGAAATGTTGTTATTATTAAGGTATTTTTTGGAGCATTATTAACGGTTCGTTCAGCTACAATCATTGGGCTTTTAACATTATGAAACACCAACCATTTGAGCGTCTACCATTTTGAAATGGATAAAAAATAAAATCTTTACACATAAGGTCACGTTTTCGCCACGTACTTATCAAAACGTTCATGCCAAATTCAAGAGAGGAACCGAACAAACGTTTGATCGTGAAAAACAATTACAAGACAAATGAATTGCATTAGACAAGTCAGTAATTACTGACATACAGACTGTTTTTTCCTCGAACGGTCTGATGAAAACAGGACTTCGCCACTAGTCAAATTACTAATTATAAGGTATACATTTGTATTACATATTATTGAAAGTAAATTACAAGAAGCTAAAATAATTTATGATTGAATTTTATATAATTTTGGGTTGCAAGCTTACACAATTTTAGACTGTACTGTTATATTTTGAGAATTTTTTTAGCAAACTGAGTGCTCTGTATACCGATTTCGTAAATTTTAAAGACTACTTCTTACTTTGAAGAGATTAACAACTCAAAAGTACAGAACTCAGTAAGCGCGAGTTTACTAGATATCTAATCAGTTGATGATTTTACTAGATGGTATGTCAATAATTACTTCTGCATCCAAATCATCTAACAATTCCTTTCCAATGTATATAGTAATATGGATAATTCCAGAGTTCTCTTCAGACAATGAACTTCTAAATTTGTTCAACTTTTACATCTTTTGGCTTTTGAAAAAAACAGAATTCACTAATATCATTAGATTATTCACTACAGTACTAATATGACAGGCCCAATAGCTTTGATATCTCCGCCATGGATTTCACTCTTACAGATCAACATGTATTTTCAGTGATGCACGGCAGAGACAGAAAGGTAAGAAACAAACGCAAGGTGGTCGGCATAATACCAAAACCCAACAAGGTAAATGTGGGACTCACAATAAACTAAATCTAGAAATAATGATATTGTTAGAATCAAATTCTAATGAAGAAAGACTCAAAATTAGTACTTATTATTAGTTATTAAGCAGTTATTCTTAGCATTGGGTTATAATAATCCCTCACGCGTTGTTTCAATCACTTTGATAAAGAATAGGTGGTGGATATATACTAATATTTAATCATATTCGGTGGAGATCTTAGCAAAAGGGTTTACCATAAGCTCCACAGAGGAGGGCTACTTTTCTCTGCGACGAGGTGGTGCCTAGCTTTCCAGTATATTTTGACCCAGATGAGACTAGACTTTGGTCAGAAATTTAATTTTGGACATCCTACAAATTTGTATTTGATTTAGTACTTTTTTTTAATGTAGAGATGGAAAACAAACTCACCTAATTAATGATTTTTTTATTTTGACTTCGTTCTTCAGGTCCACCTACCCTAAATTAAATTCTAATAGTTCGCTCTACAAAGCACATGAACAAACTAAATCAAGGAATAGATAGTGGCATAGCATATTATTTTAAAGATATACACCAAGAATTCAAAATTGCCACCAAGTCTAATACAATAAATTTCTCATCCACAGGGTTAAAATCAATTTCCCAGTATATATCGATATGCATCTTCTTTCTTTGTTGACGTAGAAACAGAATACCACTTACCAAGTTTGCGGACCTGACTCCCCACCCTATTATTTGTCACGAAAAGACCCCTTCACCTTTTTTACAGCCTTGTTAACATAACACTCCCATGGACCCGCCACGGAAAAAGGCAGGTGTCCCTTTTCGCCGATGCCATTTTGTAATGAAATTACAGTTCCCCTCCCTGCTTAAAGATTCAGCGGTCCAAATTGGGCTATTTTTGCTGTTTAAGCTTGTCGATGGTTTTCACTACTGTAAAAGCACAACAAAAGAATGTTATTGAATGAGGATTGGGGAGATACATATTCCCACTGTATTAGACATTTCAAGAACCACCCCCCTTTCTGCTCAGGAGGGGTCTCTTGCATTCTTACCGGGGTGATATGGGTGGTCGTGCGTCGGACCGGCCTTGCTCAGAAGAAAAGCTGTGTGAGACTTAAAGAGCATAACTAATTGCTTGCTTTAGAAAGACGCAGGGTACAGAAAAAAATTATTCCCTCTCACTCATATACACATATTCTGGGGCCCATATCAGAAACATGTTTAAGGGGCACACGCCACTGGGCAGAAGCTGGCAAACCAGCCAGTCCATACACTTGGCGAAGGTACTGAGAGATAACGATCACGCTCTCGCGGTGCTAATTACACGTGATGCGTGGGTGTAAGCTCTCCATTTAAAACAGAAGTGTGATGTGTTTAATCCGGGGAGGTGGCTTTTTCTCAGAAGAACGGACATGCGATGGGTGGTGAACAACGATCTACGGGGTCTCTTCCCTGTTACTTACGGCGAAGCTATAGGTGATATCACCTACCCACCTACCTGCTGTAATAACCTTTAAACGTGGGTGTAATTTGATGTACAAAACAGTAGTAACAAACCCTAAATCTTTCTTGTCTTATCATAAATATTCATGCATGTATACCTTTCTCATATTATGTTTTTTTTAAATAAATAATCACCTTTTCTGTCTCCTCCTTTATCTACAATTTATGTTTAAAGCTGTGAGATGAATAATTTTCTACATATATGTTTACTAATTTAGTTTTGATTCGCTTTTGATTTAATTAGTTATGATTTCAGTACTTATAAACCAAATACTATTTATTATATGTAATCTTTGCATATCAAGGCCTTTAAATGATGACTTACCTACTAAGCACTAAGTACTCAGTAGACATTCCCTCAAATATCGTGTAAGTTACCTTTCTAAATCTCATAGTGTGAAATTTCAATTCAAACGGCTGGTTCTACCAAAAAAAAGAACCCTGCAGTGAAATTCATATTTTAATAAAAAAAGTATGAGCAGGAAAAAGATAGATTCGATTTTCCTTGGTACTTCAGTGGAAATAATTTAATATTTCAAACAGAAATTTATAATTTGTTTTAAAAATGACAGGAGAAATAAGATGCTCAAGAAATAAAAGAAGATTGGAATAATTTTTTCAATGTATGATTTCACTTTTCACGTTACCCAGTTTCTCTGAAAGATTTTATTTCTCTCCAGAAAGCATTATTTCTATGAATGAAATTGGGTTTGGCATTTATATGATAGCCTTCTGTGAGGAGGGATACTGGTTTTTTGCAGTTTCATTAGTTTTTTGTAGACACCTTCATGCCAAGTGTGAGTATAAAGTATTAATTAATTACTTTTGATAATATTTTATTTACTTAACGCCACGTCTGTATAGACTAGTCCCAAGGTTTAAACGCCATGGCCTAGCAATACCATCCAAGAGAATGTCGCTTTAAGATTTCCCTCAAGTTCTCTCCCTTTATTGCTCATGCTCCCGCAATGGGTGTGGCTGCAGTAGTCAGAGGGATATCTGGAGACCAGTTGCAACACTTAGTCTAGATCTTATTGTGTGGATGAAATTTAATCCATATCAAGGAACACTGCTTTTCAATGGATAATATCCATAACAACATGTGCAGTGCTAAAATTATACTTAATCCAGATGAGTAAAAGTACATATAGCTACAAGATTAATATTGAGAGACTATATGAGTAAATATATTTTTTAGCGACATTCTAGGAAGGTCAGAATTCAAATCAAGATCAATTAACTCGGACTTTTTAGGGGTATAAGCAATATAAGGTAGAAGAAGGGGTCTGTTCAACTGATGGTTATATGCGTCAGGACTTACATGATGGCATCGACCTTTTTTGTTCCAAATACCCCTGTTTTGGGTTGTCAGTAATTCTCTTAAGCACCACGGACTTCTGCGTGCTCTATTCACGTGAGCATGGCTATTCACTCAGCAAAAGGTTTAGCGCGTGACTGTTGAGGCCACCGGTCAGACAGCATTTCGGTCATTATTTAGGCATTCTTGGCGAACCACGTCTACGTCAAAGAGTACACCCGATTGGTTTGAATTTCCGCTTTGCTCACGATTTTCCGTCCCCATCGGGTGCATTTTCAAGCTGGTTGGAATACAGTCCACGATTTTTATTCATCTTCTCTGACCGGTCACGTGCTACAAACTTTTTGCTGGGTATTGTGCTCAACTCCGATAAAAAAAGTACGATAAGCTCCTAGGGGCCGTCCACAAATGATGTCACGCTTGGAGGGGGGTTCTTGAAATTGTGACAGTTTGTGACAAGGGGGAGGGGTAACAAGAAGTGTGACAGCACACATTTGGGTTAAAATAAAAACATTTAAAATCAGCAGATTAAATTTTGAAGTTATTTTGAAATTACCAGAATTTGGGGTATTTTTTTAATCGGGGCTAAAACAACTGTCATGTGATTTTTTTCTCATTTATATTTCTTTCATTTCGACAAATGCATTCAGGGTAGGTTCTGAGAATATGGTAGCAGCAGAAATTCTTCACCATTAGAAGAAAACCACACCCTTGAAATGTCCAACAAAAGATACGTCACCCCACCTGGGTGCATGGTAGAACTGGTAGTGGCACAAACAGGTTGATCTTATTGAGGCGGTTTTTTTTAAAAATTCAATCTGTTTAAGAGTATTTTGTGTTCATAAAGTAAAGATAAGATTTAAAGCAAAATATATCAAATTCCAAAATACTACTGTTTTCAATTGCTCTTTTATATTAATATTTTATTACTATTGTATATGAATTAGGTTTTTTGTTGTAAACCTTAATCTTATTTCATACGAAATAAGTACACATATAATCGTTATTATTGTTATGCTCACAAATATCATTAAAACACAGAGTTAAAGTTTAAAAATAAATTTTGATATATGATTTATAACGTAGTGCTTTGTTTCTGAACTGCAAGTATATGTTTATGTAATATAGAGTGACATGTGAATGAGGGGGAAGTAGGAGTATAGTGAAGTGTGACACTTTGTGACAAGTGGGGGGAGGGGGATCAGAAATATTGAAAAAAAGTGTGACATCATTTATGGACAGCCCCTAAGGAAGGTATAATTAATTTTTTCTGATCTGAGGTAACTTTGCACCGAAAGGGAGGGTTTCTTTGCACGATGGAAATTTTTGGTAGAAAGCAACCACAGTTGGTATTTTAATTTGTTTTTCTATTTAATTATAATAAGAATCATATTTGCAACTGTTATAATTTGTAAATGATAATAAACCCTTATCTAACTAAGAAAGGTTCAGTAACAGATAAATGTATTAATATCTGTTTTCTTTCTTTTATTGGCAAAGGAATTAGATGGTTTTTGATGTGATTTTCATCCTGTTTGTATAACTATATTATTTCTTTGTTTTGGGCAATTTTATTCTGTTTTGTGTTGCAATTCTTGTCTTTTGATTATTTACTTATTGAATTTAATGTTGTTATCCCAATATATATATATATATATTGATTAATTTTTGATTTATTAATTATCGTTCGTTTTCTTTAAGAACTTTTAACCACTTAAGAACCAAATTATTTTGAAATTTAAAATACAGGATGTTTCAAAAAGAATCATTCGATTTAAAAAGATCATAATTATTCAGCTTTTAAAACGTTTTGGTAGAATAATGTATACGTAGAACGAGAGAAATCTCGAGTTTCACACAGTTGCCGACAGGTAGCGCTAACCCACTATGGATCTTGGACTTTCCAGAATTTTTGAACAATCGCATTCCTCAACGATGGATCGGCCGTACGGGTGTAATCGGGTGATTCTTTTTGAAACACCTTGTATATTATTTTGTTCTTGTATGCAGATGGATTTTTATTTAATTTTGTCCCCAAACATTGTTCACTTAACTCAGTGAAATAATGATTAATTTCTAATTTTCTTACAAGTTTCATTTTAAATGTAAAAAAAAAAAAATCTTCGGGTTATGATATTTAGAGATAAAGAGTTTTTTTTGGTATGTTTTTATTCATTCATGGAATGGTAAAATGAATCCATTTTTAAATAATTTCTATCTTATTTTTCCCTATAAGTTATTGTATATGGGCACCTAGACTATCTAAATATCCGCTACTGCTTCTAATGCAGAAGAAATCCATTCTGCTCTAATATCAGCTTTCTTTTTGTTCCTTCCTCTATATTTAGTTTTTATCAGTTATATTTTTAAAAAGTTTTAACGATGCAAGTACTTTTGAAAATCATCCAGGATTGCATTTTTGAAAAGTGTCAGATCTTTCACCTGAACTTTAAGGTGTAACCAAATGAAAAGGAGATTATGATTACATATAAAGAATGTTTTAAGTACAGAATATTTTAACGGCAGTCACGTGTAACATGGCGCTTACTTATAATTGCTATTGGCACTGATGCACTAATCCTAGCACTTAGGAAGGGACTTCAATGTAGAAACACTTGAGTTGATGATGGATCCAGTTTCCCATGATACCCTGCACTGACTGACACTGATCAACCCTTCACCTTTCAGAAATTTTTAAGGGGCCAAAGTTATGGAAGTCATATAGAGGGCATTGGGGCTCTACTGAGGATGTTTGAAGATTTCCCAGATAAATTTTATTAACAGCTGAAGTTATTTTTGGCTTCACGTAAACTAGCTCTGTCCTACAGCAGCGCAATCCCTTTCTTGAGCTTGCCTCTGGGCTTGTTATTGGTGACATGTTTAGGTTCAACAACGTTGAGCGATAAGTGTTTCATTCCGTTCTAGCCAGTCGATGAATAGAGGTCCTTCTTCGTCGAAAGAGAAACTAAACAACATTTTTCTGTCCTTTATGGAGAGACATTTTATTTTGACGAGGGCAGAAGGGATGCTCCCCCTCGAAGGTCAATAGGTGAACACATTAAGCCACTACGATTAGACACAACTCCGCTAGAGTAGAAATCTCGTTTTCATGTGGGTACACCTTATATTTTATGCCTATTCTTATGGCACGGTTGTTTAATATTAGATACTCTTATTGCTTTCAGAAAGAATGATTCGAAACAGATACGCTGTGATAGGTGCTGGACCTACGGGCATTGCAGCCATCAAATGTCTGAAAGAGGAAGGAATGGTGCCTGTATGCTTCGAAAGAACCAGTCATATTGGAGGTTTGTGGAGGTACCATGACGATGACATCAATGGATTAGCATCAGTCATGAAATCGACAGTTATAAATAACAGCAAAGAAATGGGTGCGATGAGCGACTTTCCGCCAAAGGAGGAATATCCAAATTTCATGCATAATAAACATGTGTTTGATTACATTACCAGTTACGAAAAGGCTTTCGATATTGAAAGATATATTCAAGTTAACAGAGAAATAATAGAGGTAAAATACATAATTTTAAGGAACTGATCGTTGTTCATCGTCTGTTCGTTAAAGTATCAGATATGTTTTGGAAACCCATGAATTTTTAAATCTAAAAGCGTAATTATTTTCAAATGTGCCATTTCCATCCGGACAAAAAGAAAACATTTTTAATTATAATACTAAATGAAATTATCAAACCTATTTTGTGGTTTCAGATGAAAGAAAAAAAAGTTACTTTTTCTTTAAGAATCTTTATTTGACACCTTAAATCTTCCCGTAAATTTGAAATAATTTTAATTTCAATTTATAATTTTTAAATTTAAAAAATGACCATTTATATAAGCTTTATTAAGAATTTCGCTTTGATTTTCTGAACTTTGTCGAAAACCAATAATCAATAACGCATTTCAGTTTGAGAACTAACATCGCAATTTCTTATTTCTGAATTTTAGTACAAGTTTTTATACACATTTTAACTATTTTTTAGCCTTAATTTGTTTAAAGTGAATAAGGATAATCTTTAATGAAGTTTTTTAAGATACTTTTGCTTGAAAGGCTTTGTGCTAATTTAGGCACGATCATGAACTTTCATGATTTCTCCCTACTTTGAGAAAACTGTAAACAAAGTAAATATTTAATTTTCGATAAGCATATCAGTCTGGTTACAAATAATTGTACAAAGTGCACACAGGCAAATCTTCAGAGTTGTAAATGTAATCCGAATTTCCCAATAATTTTTAATTATCTCTCGAAAATTTAGAAGCAATGCATATAATTAGTGTTGCGAAAATTTTTGAGTTGCTTGAATTGTAGTCCTATTACTACGGTGGAGGAATTGTTGGGTTTTATCCAACATCTATACGTAATCTATAATGCCAGACTACTCGAAGTACTTTAAACAAGTATTATGTAATCACTGGTTTGTGCAGGACTTCAAGTAACGAACACATATTAATAACAAATTATAACTTTAATAAAGGTTAAATAAGGTTAACGTAAATCATAATAACTCAACATGTCGACACGGAGCATAAATGCTTGGAAAGAGGTGACAGACGATGCATGAAGCTTTCATACAACTTGACTTTCTAGAGCGCAGGCGCGAAGTACAATGTGCATGCAGGAACCAAGTTGTTGCAACAGAATAAAAGTTTTATAAACTTTTTAATTCAGTAAAATGTTTTAAAAAATAATATTGTCAGTTCTGAATTTGTATAGCAGAAAATTAAATTGTATTTCTCTGAATTGTAATTTTAATGAAATTATAGGTTGGCATGGCAGATGATTATGAGACAACCGGACGCTTATACGTCGTTGTGAAGGATACCAAAACTGGAGCCGAGAGTAGGGAAGTGTTTGATGGTGTTTTTGTTTGTGTCGGCCATCACGTCTTTCCCAACTGGCCCTCTTTTCCGGGAATGGAAAAATTCAAAGGAAAGGTGCTGCACACGCACAGCTTAAAGAAAGTGGATCCATTTGAGGATCAAGTTGTGGTGGTCGTCGGAGTGGGAAACTCAGGAATGGATGCAGCTGTCGAAATCAGTTCAGTGGCGAAACAAGTAATATTGTTGCACATTATTTGAAAACAATACGTTGATTTTAATGCTTTATCTCGGAATGACATAAGATTCAAATAAAAGATTGAAAGGATTCAAATATCACAAAAATGCAGAGTTTTAAAATGAAAACATCTCAAATTTGTTTAAAATAACTCATAACCTGTTTGAATTACATTAATTAAACGATGACTTTAGCAGAGTAAACTTTATTTATCTTTAGTTCACAGTAAGACAAGAGAGGAAGAATTTTGAATTGAATAAAGCAAACGTATGAACAAGTATCTTAGCTATCTGAAGTTGAATTGTACACTAACAACTTACAACTATTGTCAAAAAACAATTAACACACTCAATTACTAGTTTTAACAAAATATTTAATTTGTAAAGAGGGGCTTTTTGAAACTTTTACGCATCCTTTTCATACCAAAATCGTTTTGAGAAACAATTCGCTATTCTTTCTTTTATTATTGGGACGTTGAATAAGTTATCGCTGCTTTCCAAAAGATAGCGTTACCAGAACTGCGTGCATGTATTTTAAGATGGTGACGCATCTGATAGAAGTACTATAAGTTTGAAATTCAGTGTATGTTAATTCGCCGAAGTGTAAACAACTTTTTTTCATAGTGTTAAACAATAAACATATCAAATTTCGTGCCAAAAAAAAGAGTACTTATGGGGAATTTTACTGCACTACTTTATTAAAAAAAAAGAAAATCTGCAGCTGAAACACACAGAATTCTCGTTGAAACTTACGGCGACCATTCTCTGTCGGAAACAATATGCAGAGATTAGTTTGGACGCTTCAAAAATGATGATTTTGATGTTGAAGATAAAGAGAAATTCTCCAGAAGAATTGGAGGCATTACTTCATGAAGACTCATGTCAGACGCTAGTTTAATTTGCAGAATCATTAGGAGTTGTTCACACAACAGTTTCGAAACGTTTGAAAGCATTAGGAATGATTTAAAAGCAATGCCATTTGGTGCCGTACCAGTCGAAGCCGAGAGACGTTGAACGGCGTCTTTTCACGTGTGAACAGCCGCTTCAACGGCAGAAAAAGGAAAGGTTTTTTTGCATCGTATCGTGACTGGCGATGAAAAACGGATACACTACGATAACCCCGAATGTAGAAGAACGTGGGGTAAGCCCGGCCATGGATCGACATCGTCGGCAAAGCCGAATATCCATGGTTCCAAGTTTCCGTTCTGCATTTGGTGGGATCAGTTGGGTGTAGTTTATTATGAGCTACTCAAACCGAAAGAAACCATCACGGGAGATCGTTATCTACAACAATTGATGCGTTTGAGCCGAGAATTGATGGAAAAACGGCCGCTATACGAGCAGATACACGACAAAGCGATTTTGCAGCATGACAACACTCGGCCATATGATGCTAAACCGGTGAAAACATATTTGGAAACGCTTAAATGGTAAGTCCTATCCCTCCCGCCGTATTCACCAGACATTACCCCTTCCGATTATCACTTGTTCCAATCGATGGCACATGGTCTGTCTGAGCAGCACTTCCATTCTTATGAAGCCAAAAAATGGGTCCGCTTTTGGATAGCCAAAAAATACATGTCGTTTTTCCGACGTGGAATTCAAATGCTGCCAGAAAGCTGGGGAAAAGTACTGGCTAGCGATGGGCAATACTTTCAGTGACGTGCTTTTTAATGATTTTTATAAATAAAGCATTAATTTTCACGATAAAACAGCGATAACTTATTCAACATCCCAGTAGTTTTGTAGATAATTATATTGGTTTAATCTGTTTGTCGTACATTTAAGCCATAGTCCTTTAATGTAGCTTGTAATATATGCTTTGGAATATTTACTTTTCTTGAAATCAATTTCGGAAATTTATTTTTATTAAAGGGCAACAGAAACAATTCCAGCAATGATCTTACGAACTGAATTTAAGGGAAAATTAACTTCAGTCTTTAATTGTGAAAAGCGTTCTTCTTATATCTATTTCTGTTATTTATTATGCGTATATGTTATTCAATCTTTTGCTATAAGTCTTTCGGTTCCAATTCCTCAAGTAAGTATTAAGCCATTAAATACGAATAATATACGTTAGTAATGAAGGAGAATTCAAAAAGGTGAAAGTCTACTACAGATTACATAAATCTTGATTTCTTACCACTTCTGCGAGGACAAAAAACATGACATGAATGAAAATCCATATGAATGAAAATTTACCCTACTCAGCATAATTTTTATTTTTAAACAAATATTGTGTGAATTTATATAAACGAGTGGAAGGAATGCAGTATAATTATAATTGAAACACTAACATTTTTTACTTAAGCAAAATTACTTCAAATAAAAAATACAGTATGGAAATAAAATTACAAATCAAATGTTAAATTATTGAAAATTGAGAAATGATTTAAAAAAAAGTTGGTAATACAAATGAATATAAATCACAACTAGATTACATTACTCTTAGGCAAACGATTTATCTTAAATTTCTCTTCCTCTGACGTAGAAAGCCGTTTGTTATTTACATGTCCATGAGGTAGGATCAATAAAACATATCCATGTCTGAAAGTTTGGAAAAGATTGTCAGTTTAATTTATTGAAAATCTTACAGTGCGCCTTAAAATTTTTTCAGTTCTTAAGTGAGTTGCTTTAGTTCCTTATACAAAGAATAACCCAAGAAAACGATCCTAAATACATAGCTTGCAATGTTGGAAGGCACAAAAGTATCCGGACACTTTCATAAATTCACATTTTTTAGAATTTATCCGAAACAAATTGACTGACTACACTTAAACTTCGGTTATGTGAAGAATAGACTATAACTCTCATTTTACAATGAAGATTCGGTCCTGAGGGCAATTAGGGGACCGTTTACAAACTGATGAAGACAAAAACTTTTTGGCCCACCTCGCTTCACAGAATACTGATAACAAGATGAAACTTTCAGAAATGGTTATGTTTAATGTGCATAGTATTTACATGAATTTTCGTAAACTCAACACAAATATTTGGGAAGAAATAAAGGATTTCTTTAAAAAATCTCAAATTTTCCAGCCTGTTTTTTGCTTATAACATGCACAGTTTTTTGTTATATTGTAAGAGATTTACAGAAAAAATGACAATATATTACAAAAGCATTGTTTAAAAATTTGGGAATAAAAATTTCAATATAACAGGAAATATAAGCATTTTTATTAAATAATTTTTTACTGCGCATGCGCGAAACATAGCAGACATTTTCTTTTACAACTTTAAAGCCAGATATATAGGGTAATTTATATAACTATAGTATAAAGAAAGATATCAGCATTACAAAGAGCAAGTTTTTAGCTCCCATCGAAGAGAATGAAAAAGATGAGGGGTTGTACACAAATTGATATTTTTTAAACTTATATCTTTGAATAATTATATTGAATTGTACAGTGGTTAGAATTTGCTAAATACCCAAGAACACTTATCAATTACGTGCTTAACTTAAATTCCAGCTAATTAGGCACTATAAATAATAACAAAAATTTTATTATCTTAATCATATTATTTATCTGATTATTAACAAGTTACATATTGTTACAATTTTACTGCCAAACGATATTTTTATGTAGATATTTTATTATTTTTATGTAATTAATTTCCACTATTAATTTTTTTATGGTCAAACGATTTTTTTATATAATTAATTTCTTTTCTTAAAATATAATAATTCTACAAATATGTATTTTTTATTCGTTACAAATATTAGAAGTGTTCATGGGTATTTAGCAAATTTCTAACCACTATAGAATTCAATATAACTATTCAAAGATGCAACTTTAAAAAATATCAATTTGTGTACAACCCCTCATCTTTTTGCTTCTCTTCGATAGGAGCTAAAAACGTGCTCTTTGTAATGCCGATATTTTTCTTAATACTATTGATATTGAACTGAATTTTTTTATATAAGTTTCCCTATATATCCGGCTTTGAAGTTGTAAAAGAAAAAGTTTGCTATGTTTCACGCATGCGCAGTAAAAAATTATTTATTAAACATGCTTATATTTCCTGTTATATTGAAAATTTTATTCCTAAATTTTTAAACAATGCTTTTGTAATATATTGTAATTTTTCTGTAAGTTTCGTATAATATAACAAAAAACTGTGCATGTTATAAGCAAAAAACAGGCTGGAAAATTTGGGATTTTTTAAGAAATCCTTTATTTCTTCCCAAATATTTGTGTTGAGTTTACGAAAATTCATGTAAATATTATGCATATTAAACATAACCATTTCTGAAAGTTTCATCTTGTTATCAGTATTCTGTGAAACGGGGTGGGCCAAAAGGTTTTTGTCTTCATCAGTTTGTAGACGGCCCCCTAATTGTCCTCAGGACTGAATCTTCAATGTAAAATATGATTTACAGTCTATTCTTTACATGGCGATGTTTAAGGGCAGTCAGTTAATCCTTTTCGGAGAAATTTTAAAAAATGAGAAAATCTGAAAGTGTCCGGATACTTTTGTCCACATAGTGTACTTTAATCACAACAAAAACATTTGGCTTCTTCACGAACAGCAATAATCAAGAGAGGGATATTCACTCTTTTTGCAGATTTCTGTTTTTCTTTACGGAGAAAAGTATTGACACTTCTTCACGAAATTATTTGAAAACAATGAACAAAATACAGATATAAATATTGATTTTAAATTAATAGTTGTCATTAAGAAGGATACCTTTGGAAGTTTTTAATAGTACATATAAAATTCGAAACTTAATTTTTTTTTACGTTTTCCTCAAGATTTTTGTATTTACTTCCCAAATGATCTTTTCATACAAATCAGTGATCATCAGAGCTATTCTTGATATTTGAGAGAAACTTTCAGCTCAGAAGTCTGGAAGGGAGTACCATAGTACCTTAAATTGATCTGAAGATGGTCGGAACTTCTACTGACCAGAGAATATGGAGATCTTTGCAACCACGTTTCGGCCTTATTCAAGAGAACCCTTTTGTAATTAAAGCCAAATGTTGGCTGTCATCAGTTTGATAATATAAAAATTCCAATTCTCAACAAAAATAAGTTAACATTTCATTTAATTTTCTATTCTCTGTGCATTTTTACATACAAAAAAATTGCTTAATGTTTTCTGGCGGAGCAGAAAGTCTTTCGTCTAAAACTTGTTGAGTGACGTGAAGGTTTTTGTTACCCTTGCATTTTTCAAAAATTACTCATGATGAAGCATTTCTAAACACATTTTTCCTTCAAAATATCATTTGATTATTTGCATTTGACTGCAAAATAGCTGAATTTATTTATTTTTTTGGTAGGTGTACTTGAGCACAAGACGAGGAGTGTGGGTGGTTCCTCGAGTCGGGCCCTGGGGTTTGCCGATAGATATCCAGATGCAACGAAGGTGGTTGGATGTATTATTTAAAATATCTCCTTATAGTCTTGTATGTTGGTTTTGCGAACTGGCAGTTAATCTGCGATTTGATCACAGTTTGTACAGTTTAAAACCGAAACATAGAATCTGGAGTCAACATGCAACCGTCAGCGATTCTCTGCCCATTAAACTTCTCAGTGGAGCCGTTGTGGTTCGAAAGAATATTGCAGAATTTGTTGAAAACGGTGTGATCTTTGATGAGGAAGAAAAGGTTACCGAATGCGACTCTGTAGTCTTTGCGACTGGTTACAAAATCAAATTTCCGTTTCTGGACGAAAGACTGACAGTAGTGAAAAATAATGAAGTCCATTTGTATAAGTACATTTTTCCACCTCACCTGAAACATCCGACGCTTGTCATATGCGGCCTAGTCCAAACGGTTGGAGCCGGTTTTCCTACATTCGAGGCGCAAGCTCGATTGGCTACTTTAGTGATGAACGGCAAAGTGAGGCTTCCTTCTAGGGAGGAGATGGAAGCTGATATACGAAAGAGAAAGGAAGTCAACTCCAAGCGCTATTCCCAGTCAGAACGCCATACCATTCAAGCTGATTATATTCCATACTTGGATGAGATCTATTCTCTTATCGGAGCAAAGCCAAATTTTCTCAAAATTTTCTGTAAGGATCCGGTGTTATTTTGGACTCTTTACTTTGGCCCGTCTTTGCCTTACCAGTATAGACTGCAGGGACCACATGCCTGGTCAGGAGCTAGACAAGCTATATTGGACTGGAGAAAAAGAATGGAGAAACCTTTGAGAAATGGTTACGATGCTCAGCAAGATTCAATAAAAGTTTGAAAATATTTCTTTTTATATTTTTTATAATTTTGCTTGGGTACTTTATAAAAATTATCTTTTAAAAGACAATTCGTAATAAAATTCATGAATTGTCAAATTTGTTTGAAATATTTGTAACACTAAATGCATATATAATTAATATTTGACTTTTATTGAATAAAAAATTTCGACCACATTCAAGTTTGATGTTATTATGCTGATAAAATATATTTTGTTCTATTTGCAGCTGCATTTGTGATATATGAAGAAAAAAAAATGAGCGTTCAATGATTTTTCTCATAAAAACTTTTTAACTCAATAAATCAAAGCACAAACTGTCAAAAGTTCGTTTTGAATTATTTGCATAATCATTAATATTTATTTTTAGCATTATATCTTATTATCATGTAGTATTACTAGCTGGTATACCCGGCGTTGCTCGGGATAAAAATATTTCCAAGTCTAAGTACTTATAACACTTTAAGCATAATTAAACAGTTTTTCGCAGCAATGTCTTTCTTTGATTTTTGTCGTACACTCCCATGTTGTCTGACATTCTCGGCCAGCCGCAAAACTCCTCGTATATTTTTCTATCCGTAGTTTGAGCCCCCTGTGTACGAATCTAACCGTCCTTAGTCGTGACCTACGAGAAAAGCAGAAGGCCCAGGTTCTCGGAACATGAGTCATCATGAAGAGGACAACCACACCACAAGCAAAGGAAGAGAGCTTATAATGTTCGCGATTCTATCTGCGAAAACGCGGCGTTTTCCATTTTTAAATCAATTTCATTTTTAAAATAGGGCCTTTTTACTTATTTTACTTATACCCAGAAATGTATTATTTTAATCGCCGACATTAATAGAAACTTAAGTCAATTAACATATTAAGCGAATTTTTTAAAAAAATTTCTTCGTTTTCAGAATATGCTGCAATAAAACAGTATTAAATCTTTAAAAATTTTTATTGGATTTAACAAAATATAACTTTATTCTGATAATTTTTTTGTTACCATAACCATTTTGGAGCAACTATTTTATTTTGAAGTTACTATGAAAATTGATGCAAAAAACAGTAGTTAACAAACAAGGCTGACAAAATAATGATCAAATTTTTTAAAAATATATATAAATTTTTATTTTTTAAATGCAACTTTGCATCTAGCATTTATTTACTTCCAATTAAAAAAACTTTCTGTCTTTAAATAACTATCAATCTTATTTATAGCACAAAAAAATTCTACATTCTTTAAGCACAATTTATGCTAGCAAGATGTTTTTATGAACTTTCCATTGAAACAAAATAAAAGTAATTTTGTTTTATCTTGGTTAAAGTCTCAGAATATATCAATTTTATAAATATCTAGCTGGTATAAAATGAAATTGTTATTAATAACTTGAGTATATATATAAAAAATATCTTATTTCTATAAAATTAAGCCTTCCAATAATATTAAAACAATTTCACCAATTAATCCTGTTGTTTATATCAATGATAAAAATAATCACAAAATATTTTTACAAAATTAATCCGATTTAAATAAAATTTTTCAATAAAACATCTGTCAAAACTTTTAATAAGATGTAAAACTATTCTATTATTTCTAACCTTAGAAAGAGTTTTATCCTTTTTAAAATATTTTCAAAATCTGAAATTTTTTGAAATATACTTTATAATTTTAATGCAAGATGTAACAAAATTCAATAAAATAAAGGCATTTAACTATTTAAATTTATTTTGAAGTTTCTCTGCAAAAAGACTTGTAGTAAATATTTAAATCTGCAATGTATTTTTTTTTAAAGATATCAACTCTTTAAGAATAATATTTTGTGCAAGAAACATTTTTTAACAGGAACTTTTTAGCAATGTGTACAAAAGCATGTAAGAACTGCTATCTTTTGAATTTATCATAATGGAAGTAATAAAGTAAGTAAAAATGGTTTAAAAACAATCTTAGAGGAAATTCAAATTTAGTAATAACATATAAGTTTTTTCTGTCTATTATAAAAAACTAGCAGTTCTCGCACGGCGTTGCCCGTAGAATCAGGACTTCAACAAAAATCATCCACAATGACACGAAAAAGTTTTAAAAACAAAATCAAAACAAAAGATACAAATTATTGATTTTCCCGCTTATTTTTCTTCTCGATAATGACATTTGAACTGTAGAAAACAGTAGAGAGTACCATAAACTTTGAAGCCACATTATGTAAATAGCTCCTTGAATTCATGTTTCATTTTTCTAGTCTTCACTAACTAAAGATATCATATATCATATGTTCGATTATCAAACATTATAAAAACAAACAAATTAAAAGAATGATTTGTCGACGCGAAGAAAAGGGGTTATGACGTCACGTGGTTTCGACGAAATGCATGTTGGGGAAATACGTCACGAGACCTTGATTACGAAGAATCGTGAAGGGAATTTTGAAAAGAAAATTTTTTAACACTTAAGAAAAAAATTAATTAAAATTCAACCAACTGTTCAATTTTAACCATTTTTGTTTTAAATCAAGGAGAAACGTTATATTTATTACTTCAACAAATTTCAAATTGATAACAAAATTAGAACAGCGGATGCAAGAAATTGAAGTTCCAAATTAATTTGTTTAGGGTTAACCGACTATTCTTTAAAAACTTCTCAAAATTCAGTAAATTACTTTAGAAATTCAAAACTAACTTTATTAGAACAGAAATCGTTTGCTCTTTTCGATGGTGTATCTAAGTTAGGCTGATGCAATACAATCTTTTCTCTGGATCGTAAAACCACAGTACCGTGACCTTCGAAGGACACGACAATACCCCCTTCGTCACCCCCCTGGAGTTAGAGCGAAAAACTATGACACATTTTACGCAGATGTTAAAGAAACTCTTTTAGCTCATCACGGAAAAAAATTTTCTCATAATTCAGAGAATTACATTAGAAGTTCAAAGCCAACTTATCACCCATTTCAGAATGTTTCAGCACTGCTTAATTTACGACTAAACCCTTGCATCCAACGAAATGAATTCAAATTATTCTTAGCGGAACATGCTAAAAAGTGAGGAGGGAATAATTCCGAAAGATGGCGCCAAACGTAGCCAGGGAGAAACTGCCCGTTTCGGAATAGTTCTTCATTCGAAAAGAATTTTTTAACCCTTTAAGAAAAAAAATTATTAAAAATGAACGGACAAAGATATTTTAATCGTTTTTGTTTTAAATGAGAGATATATATTTCTGTTATTACCACAAAAAAACTGAAAATCATAGCTTTATTAGAACGTTGGATGCGAGGAAATAAAAATTGACAGTTAAAAATATAAGGAGAAAGTGACTATTTTTAAAAATTTCTCAAAATTCAGAAAATTACGTTAGAAATTCAAAACTAACTTTATTAGAATGGAAATTGTTTGTTCTTTCCGATGGTGTATTTTTTTTGTACATTTACCTGAAGCCATGCTATTGAGAAATTAGTGCGAAAAATCACCTAAAACAACACAAAATATTAAATAAAAAATTTTCTAGATGAAATTTTAGAAGTCCGGCTTCGAGGTGCATTGAGTCACCATTAAGACTACTTGTGTGACAAACTGAAAGGCTGCAAGTGCGATAGATTCGTCCGGACATCGCACGTACGCACATAAACATTGCCTTTTATAAGTATAGATGAATATACTCTTGGGAGATTCAGCATTCAAAATGATAACAAACAATGTGTCCATACATTGAAATTTTAATAAATGCTTAAAAAAACATTACATGGATGGCATTTTAAAACATTAATCAATTTTGAAAGCAATATTTATTTTATGTGAAAGGGAAGGTTAAATTTCTTGAGAAACTCTTTTAAACATATTTTTATGAAAGATTTGTTGATATATAATACATTCGCATGATTCTATGAAATTTTCATACACTAACGATTCAACTTAGCTAATAAATAAAAACATTGTATTAATATAATGATTGCACAGCAATTTTAAATAATGAGTATAAGCATTCGAAATTAGTATTAACAAGTAGCTTTAATATCTACATGAGTCATTGAGTTAGGCTTATCAACATGCAGAGTTAAAATATGTTCTAATGATTTAAGGGAAGAATAAATAAATATTTCTACACTTACCTTTCTAAATAGTTCACAAGTTATAATCAGCAGTCTGGTGAGGAATACATTGGAATTTCAAGAATTGTCACACAGAAAACATATCTTAACTTAGAACCCGGCATCCATTCTTGATACGACGCTACGCTTTGCAGCTTACATTAGACTTCGCCTCGTCGTTTCTTCTCCCTTAACGTGATGACTCATTGTACCAAATTCCGGCTGTTCCTGGGCTTTGCTTATATCGAAGGTCACGCCTTTTCACGTATTTTTCATTCCCCATAATTGATTACAATGGCGACAACAGAAACGCTTTCATATCTTGGTTTTTATTGCCATTCTCCGGAGTACAATTCTCTTCTTTTTAGTATTTGTATGACTGATCAGAAAAACACCTACGCACTTAATTAGGATAATTTAGAAATTTGTGGAGTTAAATGAACATCGCATAGAGAGAGTAATTAACGTCATTGGATTGCATTGCAAAACATACTGAAATATATAAGCTAATATATATTTGAGATATTGTCCCGTCGCCAACTTCACGACTCTTTCCTTTATCATTAAGCTGGCTTCCTACCATTAGTTCTGAACTGCGCTAAATCTAATACCAAATTTGATGAGTTATCACATGAGAAATTCAAGTCTGGCGGCAGTACTGTGCGCTTAGGTCTAACCAAAATTTGTATGAACACTTGCCTTTCATGCAATATACAAAAATTTAAAAGCGTTTTCATGCCTCATAATTTTAAAATGGCAGGAAAGCAGGAGATTAAATGCTTGAAGGAAGAATCATTCAAGTCTACCTCACACACGCACACACAAAATCATTTAAGTCTACCACACACACGTACACAGAAAATCATTTAAGTCTACCACACACACACACACACAAAATCATTTATGTCTACCACACACACAAACAAACAACCTGAAATCAAATATCTGTTACCACTTTTAATATAAATACAAAAATATTGTTACAAAAAATATTACTTTTAAGCAGGTTATTTGAATAAAAGCTGCACAAGTTAAAAAGTACCCTCAGTCCTATACAGGATGACAACGGCCAAAGATCGAGGAAATAGATTAGTGTCAAAAAGTAGTATTCATTGGCCAAAAAACTCCAAGGACAATCATTTGGGTCTATTGTCTTCGTGGCAACAGGTTCCCAGAACAGCGGAGAGACTCGGAAATTGCATCAGGCATCTATATTTAGGGCCCATGGATCAACAGCTGTCTTAGGACATAGAGGAAATCCCACACCAAGGAACTGGCTGGGCGTAATGTGTTAAAAATCTCAAACACAAGTGGAGAGCAGTATCATCTATTTCAACTATGTCATCCAGTGTAAAAAAAAGTATTTCTGAAAAAAGTTCAAAACGTGTAAATGATAAAATCACCACAAGAGAAGGGAGTAAAATCAACGGGTCCCCCAAATCAAATTATTTAAAAGGAATGATAAAAGCAAGGATTATCCCAGCACAGGAACTAGGCGGGAAATCAAAAGAACAGAAAGCGTAATTGTAAAAAGTGTAATATAAAACTAATCTCCAGAGGTAAAACATAAAAAGGGTAAAAACTCAAACTTTCAATAAAATAAGATAAAATTAACAAGGACCACCAAGACACCATTGGAGTCAGTTAGATCTCGCCTCGGTTATTGTATCTCAAATGTTCCTTCTGGTCCTGAAAGAGCCTTCCATCTTGGTGACAGCCTGTCTCTTTGTTAAGAGATTCTTAAACCACGCTTTTCTGTGTTCATCTGCGGCTTTAATTAGATGGAATTTCTTGGTGAGAGAGCGGAAGAAGATGTAATGATCTGCATCGCCCACCATTCCGCAAATGCAGTGTGGAGAGCCTAAGAATTTAAGGCGATGAAGATAAGATGAGAATGGACCATGCCCACTGAGAAAGTTTATTAAAAAATTATTACGTATTAAAAATGTTGGGCTTACCTGTTTAATGTAGCCTCTCATCCGAGGTTGAATCATAGTTATTACAAAATTCATTCCATTTATCTACTATGTAACTCTTTAGGAGGCGTTTGAGATGGAAGTATAGTGCAGGAATGGAAAGTTCCTCCCCGGATGTATGACCAGCCCACCAACGCTGGTGTAGTGCGGAACTTTGGACGGGGAGTGCCTGCTCACTTGTCCTTCTCGTCATCTGACTGCGGTTCAAAACTACGAGCCCCGTCTCAAAATAGCCCTCGTGTTACTTCAAAATACCAAAACCTGTATAAAGCATTAAATTTATTCACCAAGTAATTATAAAACTGTTTACTGAATTGTCAACATGCAAGGAAGGAAATCGTAAATGAATTTCTATAAAATAAAAAAAAATCGCCTACTACAAATATAAATTTATTTGCCTATAGAACACAAAAATAAACATTCAGCAAAAAAAGGAAAAATAAAATAGAGATATGGTTATGTCAGAAATGAGCGCAAACTGATTGTGTATGCGTCCTCATCCATTTTTCAGCTGTCAAAGCTTTCTAAATTATTTATGTCTTGCTACAGCATTTGTTAACGTACCCCCAAAACTAAAGTGAGCTCTCTTTTTTATGATACAAACTCATTCTCGATCATATATTTTCACCTGACAATAAAAGGATCTTACTTTGAAATTTTCTACAAAGAAATATATGTACAGTTAACCATAAACGTGTAAATCTCCGGTCAGCCTAGGCATACGGAAGATTTAATGATCATGTGAGCGATAAACTACTCTCACGAGGCACACAGTAGTTCAAGACACAAAAGAATGTCTCTCCATGTTCGAACTTCGCAATTTCATATATATTTTCTAATTAATTCTTTCTAATATTAATTTCATTTAGTTCGCTCACCTGTCAGTAAATGACTCGTAGGCAGCACCATACTACTCCAATTCGTAAACAACATAACATTTATTGACGAATGAGACGACGCATAACATGCAGCACAAGACAATCACACAAAACAAACTCAAACTAAACGGACAGTAGCTTCAGCTTCGATTTTCATATCCATATTCATACAAGCGCGAAAGTTACAGCATCGTATATAGACCTGGAACAGCGCTCAGCGCCACCAGGCGATAATCATGACCTCTAGTTACAACACCCCATTTGACACTGTTGAAGGTGTTTTTGATATGCCAAGATGAAACAATGAAGTTCAGAGGGAACTGTCTAACCATCATCTGTTTATATCCTTTATTTATGCTCCAAGGATTTATCCTCTGTTGATTTTGAGGCTTTTAGATGACCTTGGCCGACCTCCTGATGATGGTCCTCATTGTCTAGAATCAGTTCATATTCACATGATGTACAAGTGGGCCTGGCGAACTTAGTTTTGGAATCCATAGAGCGCCTTGGAAGAGCGAACTGGTTGTAATGCCATGAAAGTGTGGCAGTTTGTAGTTAGATGACAAGTGCTTTACGTTTAGCATGTAACCGTAATGTCATGTGAATTGGCTCCATTGTATAAATTCTCTTCAAATTATTTGGAACAATCTCGTGATTTCTGTGATAACTGGCCAGCCTCAAGTTCTTCATCGGCTTTATTTTTCATTTCATAGTCTGGAAGATTTTAAGAACTAGGTTCAGTTGAAGTCAATCAGTAATGTTATTTTTTGTTGCAAGCAACACAATACTATACAAAAAATCTACTATTTCGAAAAGCTGTTAGTTTCACATTTTCTTATGAAACGTTTAATTTTAACAAGCACAAGTACTTGAATTGTATTAACCGATTCTCGTATTATATTGGACATAATTTTTAAAAATATCAACCATAATTATTTTGAATTGATGCTTATTAAATAAACTTGTTGGTAAAATTTAATTCCGCTCAAAAGGGTATCTTAATCATATTGGATTAAACTTTCAAGCAAATTTTGCAGAAACACAAAAGATTACAACTATAATCTTTTAATCGATTTTTAATTGTTTGATTCGATTAAAAATGAATCAATATATTCGATTAAATCTATAAAGATATTGCATATATTTATATTTAATATATTTTGACAAAATACAGACAGAAGAATTAAATATCATACTTTAACTGTCCTCATACTGTAACTTCTATCACAGCAAGAAAATGATTACTTTTCAAAAGAAACATTTTTTATTCGTAAAATAATGGTAGGGAATTTTTTCTGAAACAATCCAAAAGTGGCATTTGTTGTATTTCAACAAGTTTTGATGGAATGCATTTTCCCAAAGAACACTTAAGACACATTTTCATTTAAAAATGCTCTAATTTTTATTTCCTAGAATTCTGAGTAAACAAAGAAGAAGTATTTTAATGGTTAAAAAAAAGTCGACTTCCAGTTTTTGATGAATCTCCCCTTTTTATATCTCCCTAGGTCCGAAGAAACCATCTTTGGAATTATGTCTGTTCATCTGTCTCTCTCTCAACATGATAACTGAAAACGGATGGGGCTAACGAATGAAATCTGTTATGTATGTTTTATATCACAATTGTCAAAACCACTTTACACTTCAGACAAAATTCGTCACATATCGGATGAAATCTGTCTACTACGAGTCTGTCTGTCTGTGAATCCGTTTGCATGATAGCACGATAACTCAGAAACGCTACAAGTTGGACGGATACAATTTTGTATATGGTTTCATCATCAAAACTGCACATCATATCACATTGGAGACCAGACAAAATCTGTCAGCGGATTGATTGTCTGTCTGTCTATTCTATATATGAACGTGTATATATGAACGCGATTGCTCAAAAACTCAACATGCTAGATGGATGAATTTTAGTACATCATATTTACACCAAAACTGTAGAAATAAGTCTAATATTAGATTAAATTCGTTAGAGCACAAAAACCTGTCTGTTTGTTCGAGTGTATATGAATAGGTTATGAATAAATCGCAACGAGTTAGATAAATAGTTTAGTTATATTAACGTCCCGGTTTGAAGCAATATGAGGGCTATTTTGGGGAGAACCTCGTAATTTGGAACCGCGGTCGGGTGACGAGGACGATGCCTGAGCTGTCACCCCCTTTCCAAACCTCCGCCCCACACCAGCGGGACTTGTATGATTTAATGTGCAACAGGCCCAAAACATTATGGATCTTCAGTGGAATCGGGTTTCGAACCTGGAACCCGCCGGCCCTGAAGTTGAGACCTTAACACTAGGCCACCGCTGCCCTAAGTCAGATAAATAAAATTTAAAGTTTTCCTTTAACATCAAAATTTTAATTCTGATTTCCGAATTTTAAATCTAATTCAGAATTTAGACACAGTTGGAATAAAATACAGTTATCTTCACGGTAGAAAATACGGTTATCTACGCCGTATTGTATAAGGTAATCTTCACAGTATGAAGAGAAAAACAAAACGCGTCATAGTGTGCAAGCGTGCAAGAAAGTTGAAGGAATTAAACTCACGCTGGTTCTTGATGTTTCTCCGCGTCCATTCAGTTCAGAAATACATCAACAACACGTTAAACAACGAACTAAGGTCGCAGTGAAGTTACTCTGTTGTTACTGCCATTTAAACACAATTCGATGAATTAAATTCTACAAAATTATCCCTTACACTGAAGTACCGAAAAAAGACGACCCAGTGCTTTTCAAAGTAGCATCACTTTGAAATCATGAATCCTCATCAATCAAGTAACTTCCTCTCTGGCACAAAAGAGCGGCAAAATTGGATTATGTTAATACTCAATTTGCATGGAGGAAAGTGAGTAAAATTTTTCTCGCATAATTTGAGGATACTTGAAAACCGCCTAAGCGGATCGAAACTTGGTTAAAGAGGTCAGTGGCCACACCCTAATGCACGAAAACAATGAGACCACTGGAGAGCGTCGATTTGTGTATCGTCCCGTCCATTATCAAGTGATGAATGGACTACCACCCGCATAAGGACGGCCTTCCATGAAGGTCGGCAGACAAATTAATTTTGGGTCCTTCAAATTGAAATCGATGCGAGTTGCCCGCAAAGTCAACTGTCTCTAGAAAATTGTTTTTGTGAAAACGCTTGAGGAGATTCTGCTTCAAAAATTCATTAAGGTTTGATGTATGTGCATTCACTGGGAAGTGAAAAGGAGCCCTTAAAACAGCTTTCATACTTTCATATAGGGGGTTCAGAGTTGAAGTGGACCAAGTTCATGAGATCTATTTCCGAGAAAACAGTAGGGATGGCGGTTATTGTGAAAATAACCGGTTTTCGGTTATTTACCTTTTTTTTCACTTCCAGTTTAACATGGCGGTTATAACCGCTCAAAATAACCGGTTTTTTTATTTTTTAAATAAAAAACAAATGCCGACAAAATTTTTTATTAACATTGTTTTTCCAGGCAATCAATCCATTGACCAATATTTATCTATTAATAAAGACTCTTCCAGTAACCCGCCAACGAACGCACGCCTCGAGGAAGCGGTTATCGTTTATTGGTCTAAAAAGATGAAATTCAAAGCTTCATAAATTGGTAACTTTTAGTCTTATCGAAACTAAAATCGAGCCTATTTGCCGATCCAGTTTTTAACCCGGTTATTGTATTTTAAAAAAATAACCGCTTATAATTAGACAAAAAATAACGGAAACCAAAAAAAACCGGTTTTCGGTTAAAATCGATAGGTTTTTCCCATCTCTAAAAAACAGATCTCAAAGTTGATTAGCTGCACGAAAAATAGCAGTGGACTTCTAATTGTTCTTGTTGGCTGGTGGGTACAAATGTAACTATGGACTTGATTACTCTAAAAATATTACATTTCTACTCTATTATTATAGTGTTTTCAAAATGGGAAAACATGGACTTGGTTCTCTTTAATACCTAACCCTCCGTATAATTTGAATAATAATATTATATAATTTATCATATTAAATATATATCATAGTTAATAATATATATTAAATAATATTATAAAAATAATAATATTATTTAATATATATTATTAAATAATAATAATAATATATATTAAATTATTATTATTAATATTATTAATATCTTGTTTCCGGTTTCTAAAGAGGAAATTTTTTATCGATTTTTTTTCACTCAGTTTCTGATGTGCTAGATCTGAAATTCTGTTCACATGTATTCCCAATGACAGTACAATATTTTAATATATACTTTTAGAGATATATTATTATTCCCGGTACTACTTTTAGTGCTGGAACGCTCTAAAAGCAGTGACAGGATGCTCTAACAGCAGTGTCAGGACGCTCTCAAAGCAGTGCCAGGACGCTCTAACCTGGGTGACAAAAATCGCTCTCTTTTTTAGGACGTTTTCACATTTTTTTCTTATTTATTTCTCTTAAAAAGAAAAAAGAAGCAGTGCCGGAACGGCGTTCTAGCTGCACTACACCCCTGGAGGGAGTTGGTAAAAATTTTCTCGCATAATCTGAGGATGGTCGGAAACACGTCTAAGGAACCGAAACTCCCCGATGCACGAAAACAATGAGACCACTGGAGAGCGTTGATTTGTGTATCGTTCTCTGTTTTATCACGTGATTAATGGATCACCGCCCTCCAAAGGACGGCCTTCCCTGAAGGTCGGCAGACAAATTAATTCTGGATCCTTCAAATTAAAATCAATGCGAGGAAGCTCGCAAAGTCAACTGTCTCTCGAAAATTGTTTTCGGGAAAGTATACTTGCAGGGATTCTACTTCGAAAATCCACCAAAATGGTGTTTGATAATTTCGTATTCATCAGGAAGTCACAAAACTTATTTAAAAATCAAGAATAGATTTTATTTATGTAGTCATTTTTTAGAATTCTGAACTTTCAACGAAAATAAAAAAAAAAAATTGACAAAAAATTGAAACATTGAGCACCAATTTTTTTAAAAACTAAAATGACTTCTGTAAACGTAATGGTAAATTTTAACACAGTATATTATACTATATTTATGGTTCAATCTAATATTCCTTCCTTTTAGATAGACACAGATGTTTTGAGATAAAGTTTTGGAACCAAATATGAAGTCTTAAAAAGTTCCCTAAAGAACGAAAATTATAAAATTCTTTTAACAAATAACCAGAAATACTTATGAAAATTTGTAAAATTTTATATCCAACGATATTTGTTTGCAATAGAAATAATGAATGATTTGACAGATCATAACATTTCAGAGAATTCTAGCCTCATACATTTTTTTTTCAAACGGAGAGGGGAAAATCATTGCAGGAGTTTTCAGATTTTAGCACACTTCTATTTAACTTGATTTGTTCCATGTTCCTAAAGATGGAATTTTGTTATCGATTTTCCATTCACTCCCTAATGTGCTAAAGTTTTGAAATTTTGCGCAATTTTGTATTCACGATGAAAATACACTGTTTTAATATTTCTTAAGAACTTAATTATGAGTTAATCGATTAATTTAATTAAATTTTGAAACTATATCAGTGACGCCACTTGGTAGTAAATTTGAGAAAAAATTGTCTCCAATATCCCATATTATTTGATGAATTATAAATAAGACTAAAAGTAGAAAATAAAAAATTCTTCTTTTTAGTAATTTAATAAAAAGAGTGTTTTTGTAACATGCTTTTTATTGAATTTTTTTCTATCCTTAACTTGCACACCGTATATAATAATACTGCGTTTTATAACTACTTGGAATTTTTTTTCCATTAATATTGATAAATATGCTTCAATAGGGCAAAGGGTTGATTTATTTTTTATGAGGAAATTTTATTTCTGCGTCATGTCTATTTTGTTGCTATTTTGTGTAGGGAATTTAGAAAAAAAGAAAGAAAGCGGTTTGGGTATCCAGCCATGAGTTTGAATTATTTTTACCGAAGTTTCGTTGTATGGTGATCTAATGATAATTCAGCCAACATGCACTTGCACTGATTTTATACATACAAGCATCTTTGATTGGAGCAACTCTCAAATTTGCGGTAGTCAAACCTGTTTCAGACTTCGACTAAATCTAATTTGCGCTTTGTAGCTATGGGCAAATGTTATGCAATGTTGCTTTATTACTTTGGAATGTGTTCGCTCTTTATCGCCAGATAATTAATGATCAAAACTTTTTTAATTTAAAAGAAATTAAGTGTTTCGGTATTCAAATCACTATAATAGGCAGCGAAATCCAGGGCCAGAAGTGATGGATTAGTTTGTCACTTATTATCTGGTAAGGAACACCTATGAAAATTATCTACGCCAGTTGAACACAGATGGATTTTTTTAAGATTCAGGAAAAGAAATTTGTTGGTGACTGGGAATTAAATATTTCTACCTTGGAGTGATTAACTCTTTTCCCAAGTGTGGAAGGGGAGTATAACTTCTGCACAAGGAAACGGAGAACGAACGCTGATGGAGATAGGACATTGCAGAAGTGAGAGGAAGTGAAGCTATACTTCTTTCCAGATATTAGGGCTCATTTTCCTTCTTTAGCTCTATCACACCCTCAAATCACAGCGCATAGGTATTAAATTAGTTTGGTGAAGTATGATTTCTACATAGGCATTTGTGTTATATTCCAAATTGGAGTCAAGGCTTTAATTTGTGTTAGAATCAAGTTAGTTATTTCAGTATGACCGTGGATTCTAAGATATATTTTTAGTTATAATAAATGTGTTTTCCATTAACGTTGAATTTTCATTGCTAAGGAGACCGTTGACAACGTACACTACATGATCAAAAGTATCTGGACACTTTTATATTTTCACATTTTTCAGAATTTCTACGGAAATGCTAAACCAACTGCCCTTGAACTTTGACCATGTGAAGAATAGACTGTAGCTCACGCTTTACATTGAAGATTTGGCCACGAGGGCATTTAGGGGACAGACCCCAAATTGATGATGAAGAAAAATATCTGGGCTCACTCAGTTCCACAGAAAGCTGATAATGATTCGAAAATATCATCAATGGTGTTGCTTAATATGCATATTGCTTACATGCATTTTTGTAAAAATAGAAAGTACATTCTGGAAGATATAACGGTTTTCTTAAAAAATCCAAATTTCCCCGCATGTTTTTTCTTATAATATGCAGAGTTTTCCACCAAATTATACGAAACTTACAGAATATTTGACGATATGTTAGGGAAACCTTGTGTAAAAATTTGGAATAAATCATTAAAAATTCTCAAATTGTGGAAAAACCCTCATCATTTTGTTTCTCTTGGAAAGAAGTAGAAATTCTATTCACTGCAATGCCGATATCTTTCTAAATCTTAATGGTATTCGACTGAAATTTTGTATAAGTTGCCCTATATATCTGGCTTTGAAATTACGAAAGAAAAATTATGCTACGTTTCTCACATACACATTAAAAAATTATTTACTACAAATACTCCTATTTTCTCTAATATTTAAAGTATTTATTCCAAATTTTGCACAATGCTTCTCTAACACCTTGTCACTGTTTGATGGAAAATTCTGCCTGTTATAAGCAAAAAACATGCGTGAAAATTAGGGATTTTTAAAGAAACTTTTATATCTTCCAGAATATACTTACTATCTTTACGAAAATGCATGTAAGCAATGTGCATATTAAGCAAAACCATTGATGAAATTCGCAAATCATTATCAGCGTTCTGTGGAACGGGATGAGTCCAAATTTTATTCTTCTTCGTCTGATTGGTCCCAAAAATGCCCTCGTGACCAAATATTCACTGTAAAATGTTAGTTAGAGTCAATTCTTTAGTGTGTCGAAGTTCAAGGGCAGTTGGTTTAGCCTTCGCGGAGAAATTCTAAAAAAAATGTGAAAATCCGAAAGTGTCCGGATACTTTTGATCATATAGTGTAATGAGTTTAGGCAAGGATCATCAAACATACGCTTTTTTAATCCCGTATTCTTCAAACCATGCGATTAAAAGAATTTTTCAGTGATACTAATTACAATAATTAAATTATACGTTAGCTTATAGCTCTGTAGACTGTTAAATAAATTTATGTGACCTAAAATGTATTTTATATACTATTATCTAACAGATACAAAAACTTTTGACTATTTTGTAACCGTTAATTATTGGAATTTTACATAAGGCGTCTTGGGAAAGTGTGGATTCAGCAAAGGCATCGATAATTGAAAGTTTGGGAAATACTGCCTTAAGAGATTTAACCTGAGGCAAAGAGACTAGCAAGGATACGATGGTATCGGGGACATAATTTACTTCTCTACTATCGGCTCTTTAAATACTTTCTCAAATTTAAGGAAACTAGCACCTCACCTAGAATCAATCTAGGAGATGTCCTAGATTGATTCATTTACTTGAATCTTAGAGATGTCCAGAGCGAAAAGGAAGGAGATGTCCAGATGCAAAAATCAGACAGCTAAGGAAATTCCTGATAGAAAACGAAATTATAGATAGAGAATTACGTCATTGGTCTCATACTCTAATTGTGGACCTCTAAAGTACGAGAGATTTATTCCATACCCCAGCTACACTTGCCAAAAAATATCTCCGATTTTAAAAATACATTGTAGATCTGTCAAATGAGCTTTTCTATTTTGCTGCTTTTCGATTTCTTTTGCTATTTGGATTCGATCATGCAAGAACTTTTCCAAGTTCTATATCTATCAGCAGTCAAAATGAGCTTCCATGAATGAATCAACTGTAACTCTATCATTTTTATTTTATTAATTTATTTCTAATTTATTTCCAAAATATTAAGTATTATTTTATGTCTTTTATTATTTTTTAAATTTTGATTTTCATTCTCCCTTCCTCCCCTTTTATTTCGCTAAAACCTATCCAAACTGATAAAGGTTCTAGTTAGATATTTCTCAAGTGCGAATAAATCGTGTCGAAGCTGTCTTTGTATAACGTTATTGCCATTGTTCATTATAAAGGATATATTTGCGGATCAGTGTAATGGTTATGAAACATGATAAGTCTATTCAATTATATACCATTGTCTTCCGCCAAATCCATCTCAAATTGTGCGAAATTTCTGCCTGACCTCCCTGGTTTGGAAACTAGAGATCCATTCTCCTTGGACCTCATTGAATAGATTCGTAGTTTGGGACGTATCGCATTTGTTGGATATGTTTGTATTTTTAAGCAATATCAGCTCCAAGTTCAATCTCACAACAGGGGCCAAGTGAAATCCTGCCTACAGATATCCATACTGCATTTCATTATTTACATTTAGCGGTTGTTAGAAATTGATAAAACGACACGGGTAATTACAGCAGACTATGACTTGACTTGAATTGTAATTGAAACAGATACAGGTTTAAGGGATTTTTAGCACAAGGCTTGTTATACCCTAGTTCAGAATATTCATTCCAAAATTCGCTTCAGTCTGCTTGCAGGGAATTATAAATTGCCATCAGGAGATGGACTAGAAAAATTGCCGATCTGATTCTGTCAAAACAAAAAAATGGCTTCCTCATAGAAGGGAGGCCATATTCTTTTTCTAACCACAGTTTTCTTATGTTTCATCGTACGTACATAAATTGTAAAAGATACGTGTTCAACCATATTTACTTTTTTCGTTTTTCCTTTTGTTTCTTTCCTTTAGCCTCACTTTATACTTGAAATTTTTCATTACAGTCAGGACCGTCTTAACAAATTTTGTGCTCTGGGCTAAAGTAATTTGGCGCGCCTTCAAAACCGTAACTAGGAATTTCAGAGCCCAGCGAAAATACCTACCTGATAAAGTTATTGAAGAGTACAATATGTTTGCCGGTTTCTGTAATGTAGGTAACTTCTACCAAAGGCATAATTTAGAATTTTGTCGCAGATTGCCTTTATATTAATATTTTTTTGAAATGATATGTATGCGTATGTGCCATTACTAAATCGATGGCTGCCTAGTTGCAAGCCCACATCATATTTTTACTTTCAGAAAATTTAAATTTATAATTAAATAAAATCTCTGGTTTAACCATTTAACTGCGGCTGTGCTTTATAAACCACATATATAAGAAAATATCCGCAGTTAAGGGGTTAAAAAATTAAAATAAAATTTCTGATTCAAAATTAAAATAAAATCAGTATAGTAACTTTTAAGCGCCTTTGGATCAATTGCTCCCCTGGCTACATTGGATAAGATAGCCCAGATTACAGTAGACTGGTAGGTGGCCTCGAGGTTCACCAGCCTCGAATCTCGATAATCCGAACTGATTGGAACTGAAATCATTTCGGATAATCGAAAATTCAGTTAATACAGAGTAAATTTCAAATCTTGACTTCTTTTCTTTCGACAATGTTTTTCAAAATGGTTTATTTGAAATTATAAAAATAAGTCTGCAAATTATGCCTTTGGTAGAGAGAGAGAGAGAAGTAATATCAGTATTTCAACAAAATCTTTTATAAGTTTTCAAACCTCTTATATGCATTTTCTGAAACATTAATTAGTTTTGATAAGAGGATTAGCTAATGTTACTGATTTTCGCTGTTTCATTTGCATTTTCCCAATGATTCCTTAAGGGAAAGATTCAGAAGAGGGGGGAAGACATCATTTTTCCCCGATCAACAGCCCGAAACTTTCTGACGTATTGACAGTGCCATTTTTTTCGTGAAAATGTATAGAATTTGCTCACATCGCTATTGAAATGCTTAAGAATGGAACTGTGATTTTTCTTTTTTTTTTCTAAATAAGTTCTTAAGTTATAAGAGATCACCTCCAGATAATGACATTTTACAAGTTTTTGCATCGTGAAAATCAGCGAAAATCTGCTGCAATGCCAACTTAGACATTCTTTATCACTCTTTTGTGACTTCGTTTTTAAAAAAATCAAAAACGCAGTTAGATTCTATGGCTCGGTTAACAAAATTTTGGTTGATAGAAGCCGGATAAAAGAGGTACTACTGTATATTAACTCTATCAATACGGGACCATCCCATACATCCCTTCAAGCAAAAAACGAAAGTCATCCGAACGTCACTCTGAAATTTCCACCTCCTTTCGTTAAGTGTGATTGATTTCACACCCGCGGCGCGTGCTTTCTTCGTTAGAGTGGCTCGCCCTGATGTGTTTGGGGGGAGAGGGGAGTTTTCTCACAATTCGGACAATGCCAGCTGTCATTGTGGTTTTTGAAGGGGAAAGTCAATTTCCCTTATCTTTGATGGAGGAGGTCGGATGTTCCCGTATTTTGAGGTCCCTTTATTTCAATGGCCTTAGGAATCAGAGGGTTAAATCGTCAAAAACTGAATTAAATTATTTGTTTTATGTTTCTTCTTATGGGAATTTCCTCGTTTCAAAGTAATTTAAAGCAAATTTCTTGTATGTAGTCAATTACGCGCATTAAATTACCAGAAAGC
>BGPR01014258.1:4021-39694 GCA_013235015.1 Araneus ventricosus | reverse complement strand
TGACCAGCGCCCTGGGAACGCACACACCCAGTCTTAAATCAATGTCATCTGTCGGAGGAGGGCATGCGCCACAGGAGTTTCAGGATGCAGCCCGCACATCAGTGAACGAATGAAAAATCGATTGCATTGTTCCATCTTTACAAACATGAAGTCCCACGGGGGGACACAACCAGTACGCGGATGAGAAGCCGCCAGATAAGTTATCGGAGTCTCTCTTGTCTTGTGGATATATTAATGGTGGTATGGCTCTTAGGGCCCAAGTGCGAAGACGGGTCGCACCCCTGTTAAAGGGGGAGAGGTCGCATGAACTGCTCGTAATTAGGGCTATTTTGCGGTCGACTTCAGTGCCCGATTTTCTTTCCCGGCGGCCGGTCTTTCAGATTCGCCGGTCGGTTTTGAACTAGGTCGGGATGTTTCGTTATGCATTAAAAACGAAACAAGTCAAGTTAGATAAATTCATGGAAAAAGAGGAGGTATCCATTTTCAAACAATGACATTCAGTTTTTCACAATCTGCCAACTCTTCCTCAAATTTACCTCCATGCAATCAAAACTAAAGTTTTCTTCTCTCTTTTATCTTTTCACTGCTATGTTCATCTTTATATATATATATATGTGTGTGTGTATATATATATTAACCAAAGAAAACATCAAAACCACGTCATAGAAGAAAAACCAAAACAACAAAACGGAATATAACGCTAACGTCCGGGACGCGTCATCAGCAAGGTAAACCTCGAACGAGCGTATACAAATCTATTTTCGGTTTCTGTTAACCATATAGTATCCATTTCCTAAAGTTTACTTCATTTGAAATAGTATTTCTTTGATTTAAGTATTTCTTCGATTAAAATTAATTTCTTGATTGGGTATTGCATTTGTTTATGTTTTTGTATATATATATATATTTTCACAATAAATGCGGAACTGTAATTCGTATTTAGCTTTTGGCATTTTTTGCTATGACTTTGAATCAGTAAGCATTTAGTTAATTTTCTTGTTCTTTTCTTAATATTTTGGAGATCTACTCCTATTTTTGTTGTCTTTGTCCAACAATTGGCCCTCATAGAAGGTTGGTGCCTAAAAATTTCGAAATAATGTGACATAATCGATTCCTCAGGTCGATTGGCATTTGTTGGAATTCCATATCTGGGTTGGCTTTCTCATAGTAATAGTTTTTAATCTTATTAGCTTTCTGTATTTCATTGTGTGAATAATATTAGGTTATATTGTTATTTATATTTAATTTTAAATGAGGGTTTAATAGGTGTATATGATGAAAATGTTATTTGAGTTTTAATGGTTTAAAAAATATATAACTATAAATATATTTATATATATATAGAGAGATTTAATGGTTTCTTTCGAAACTGTATTACGATCATATGCAAAAAGCATTAGTGTAATAGTTTTGGCAAGCATTCATCTGGGGTCAGGGAACAGATTAATCCATTTTACTATAACTCCTGTGAAAAAGTAATTTTTATTTATGGATTTCTTTCACGAAAAGATTAGACTTTATTTTAATTTAAGGGCTCCTTTTTTAACTTTCATAAATGTATTTGTTTCTTTTTCAGGTCTTCAATTTGGAGGTATGATTATTTATTCTTATAAGTGTTGTGACGTTGCTTATGTTTGTTAGATTTAAATTATTGACAAATAATTTGCTTCAGCAATGAAAATACACTACTGAAATTTGTATTTGCATGTTAGAAAAAGAAAGAAAGATCGCCTTTGGAGTTAGGAAATCATTTTTATATAAAATTAATATAATCCAACTTGGAAACACTATTCACTTTCTGGTTTGCCGCAATTGGTTATCATACAGAAAATATTATTCAGAAGCAGATTTGTATAGTATTCTTAAAGATAACTCCTGCGATGTTTGGATTCAAGTAAATATTTTTTAAAAATTATACAAATATATAAAATTATTAAAATCCATGTTATTTTTAAAAGATCTGGAAATAAAAATTTAAAATATTTATGCTTTATAATATGTAACAAATTTCCATTCTATTTTTGTATTGTAATTGTTGAAAAATCAGGCAGTAACTAGAATAACTTTGAATATACAGGTTGATTATAATTGAAGTTCAACTTTCAGAAAGCTGTAAAAAAAAGAAACACTGATCAGAATGACCTGGTATTTGACGTGAGTATACTCGAAGAAGAGGGAAAAGTATGGCAGAAGAAAAGAAATAGTTCAAAGTTTCAGCAATAGAGGGCGCTTTACACGTCAGAATATGCACAATAAGAAACGATGGAACATCTTTTGGACAAGCTCATTTCCATATCCATACATATGCCAACACTCAGAATTGCAGAATATGGGCAATGGAAAATACATTCGGACATCAACCACTACCTCTTGATTCTGAAAAAGTAACTCTGTGGTGCGGGTTTACGGCATCGTTTATGGTAGGGCCATTCTTTTTCGAGAAGACAGGTCCTTCGGGTCCTATCACCTGCACCGTCAATGATGTAGGCTATGAATCTGTTTTGTGCAACCATGTCATTTCGGCACTTCAACGGCGTGCATGTGTTGGTAACCAAAATAGATGGCAATAAATTTCGAAATTTTACCAATAGATGGCAATATTTAAAAGTCATAAAAACGTACAAGGCCTTGGGTGCCTGTGACATTAACAACCTAATGCGAAAGCTATTGAGTGGATTGTAGTTTAAACCATCTGTTCTGTTCAATGTGCATACTGTAATAGTTTTTTATGAAAAAAATCAATCAATAAAACAGTGACTTCCAAGTCATTCGGCAGTTGTGGCGCTTTAATCGAAAGAAAATCCACCACGACAGGTTCAAGAAAGGTTCAATATTGTTACCAACATAGAAAGTTGCTTCCCTGCAATGTTAGTCCTATGGTTGGGAAGAGAGTTTTACCAGGTTAAGCATGGAGTGACGGGCAGCGGCTGTTCTGCGACCCTGACCTTGGCGACCATTTTGAGACTTGGCGACAAGTAGATGATTCCAGAAAATGCAACCCTTTTATCGATATTTCTATTAGGAAAGGGAATACGCATGAATATACGAGAAAACTCCCTGTGACGTCACGGCCTGTCGGAGAGAATATATAAGGACGACGCCTGGATCAGAGTGAGGAGTGCTGATCCATTGGAAACGACTTTGGAGTTTCTTCTGAAGTGCGAGCTAGGAAGCTGGTGAGCTGAGCGCTATTGAAAGTGCTGTTATTGTCGTTATTAGTTAATTTCCGACTGTTTGTGTTACTAAATATCAAAGTGCTGAACCGTTATTACCTGTGAATTGTTGTCTGTTTACATTGGTAATCTGTGCGAGAACTATTGTTTCCTATACCTGTGCTACGTGTTTTCCTGCATGTTTGTAAATAAACCTTCATTCTCTATTATCCTGCGTGTTGGACTGTTTACACCATACACCCACAGTAAGAATTTTGCAACAATATGCTGTCCACCATTTTCAGCCACAAATTCAAACCCAGAAATAGCACGTTCCACAACAGATCGGAGTGTATCCATGCTGATGTTGTGAATATGTTGCGCAGTGAGTGTCTTCAGTTCAGCTAACTTAGCAATCGGACGACTGAACACAACATGTTTCAGATAACCCCACAGCCAGAAATCACAAGGTTTAAGATCAGGGACCTTGACGGTGAGTTTGTCGGAAAATGACGGCTCATGAATTCTATCATTTCCGAAATGCGTGCAGGGGCGCCAACTCGCATGAAAAGTGTGTTACCCACACATGCACGCCGTTGAAGTGCTGAAATGACATGTTTGCTCAATAGAGATTCATAGCCTACATGATTGACGGTACAGGTAATAAGACCCGAAGGACCTATCTCTTCGAAAAAGAATGGTCCTACGATTAACGATGCCGTAAACCCGCACCACACATTCACTTTTTTAGAATAAAGAGGTAGTGGTTGTTGTCCGAATGTCCCATAGTCCGAGTGACCCATATTCTGCAATTCTGAGTGTTGACATATCCATGGATATGAAAATGAGCTTAATCTGTCCTGAAAATGTTCCATCGTTTCTTATTGTGCATATTCTGACGTGTAAAGCGCCCTCTATTGCTAAAACTTAAAACTATTTTTTTTCTTCTGCGATGCTTTTTCCCCCTTCTTCAAGTATACTCAGGTAAAATTTCAGGTCATTCTGACCAGAGGTTCTTTTTCTTACAGCTTTTTGAAAGTTGAAATTTAATTATAATCATCACCCTGTATAATAATTTCCAGTTTTATTTCATGTCTTAACCATAAAACATGCAATTAAAACATGCATATACAGTAAATGAAATTAAGTGTGTTTTTAAATCATAAAGAAATACCCTTTTTGTATTCTTAGACGGGCTTGGTCTCGTTGGTAAGTAAGAATGATTGCATATTAAATTAAAGACATTTTTAATATTTCGGTTTATATTAGAGAAATCGTATATAGAGCCACTGAGATCTGAAACAATATTCTCCATGACGGCGAATTCATGCCTACGTGATACACAGCAAGAGTACTCAGCAAGTTTAAGTTTGGAATGCATTGTGCTTCATTTCAATTTAATTTTGGAATGCATTGTGCTTCATGTCAATTTAATTTGTAATGCATTGTGCTTCATTCTAATTTAATTTTGGATTGCATTGTTTAGAATGTAGAAGGGAAAAGATTGATGCAGCATAAGATGATTAATTTTATATTTTTCCATTAATTGGCCATTTTCAGAGAGTTCTTACGAACAATTTAGCTTTCTTAAGCAATATGTTTCAACATTATAGAAGATGGTTCTCCTTCATATAGTAGAAAATAGTCTATTATATATTCTTTTGAATTGAGCAGGATGTCGCTGGCTCGTTATTTGGCGATTTGGTATACCTTTTCATGACAATTTTGCAAGAGTTCTAGATACTGTTCTTGCGGCCAAAGTGCAACCTACACTTGAACTAGTAAGGGTATGCAAATCTATATCTGTCAAATATTTGCTTGATTTATTCAAGATCTGTCTAAAAAGAAACCCAAGTTTTAAATATGTCAATAATTGATAAGACTACATGTAATGAAAATTGAAATTAATCTCCCTCCCTGCTTATATACACTATTGGTCAAAAGTGTTGTACAATTCGTAAGATGCAAACAATTCGGACTTAACCCTCTGAAACCCACAGTCCTCTGAAATCTAGTTCCTTTAAAAACCAGACCGGCCGAGTTCAAAGCATGAAAGAAAGTAAACATTTCCATCCCCCATCTGATAAGCAAGAGGTCATTTGCGCCGTGGGGGTTCTTTTGCCGTCGTATTTCTAATATCCAAACCCTTGTTGACTATATAGGGGGTCGTTTACAAATTGTGATGATACTCTATATTTTCAACTCTAGAAGTTTAATTTTTTACTGTTGTATATGATTTTCACAGTAAAAGACAAATTTGATGCGAAAGCATAATTTTAAAGTTTAATGAGCATGCAAGTATCATTTTAAAATCATTGCTGAAAAGAAAAATTTGGTCATTTAAGATTTCTCATTTTTTTTTATTTCAAGAGTTAACTCATCTGGATAACTCATTGTAATCGCGTGATATATTATATTTTTTAAAACTTAAGAAAATTTTTTATTTATTTAATTATAAAGAAAAAAGAAATTTATTTCTACAGGAATTCCTCAGATTTATTTATTACTCTCTAAAAGAGAAAAAAAGTCAAAGTTGAAAACTTATTAAGATAAACGTAAGTGCATGAAAAGTAAAGTTGTTTTTAGAGTTAAACAAACCAAAATTTGTTAAAATTTTCAGAATTTAAAACGAAAAAACTGAAAAAGAGGCGACCCAGGGCAGCGATATTTACTTGAACAAGATATTCTCTTATTAGTTGACATTTACTGTTTATAAATATTTAAGCAAACTGCTGAAAGTGACGATGTCATAACCTTTCCTTTACCTTCCTAATGGCTTTTACAAACTCACAATTGTTGTTAAACACAAAATGTAATTGCTACAAAGAAAAGAAAAAGTCGAATTTTAGTGAATGCAACAATCAAACCCTGTTTTTTTTTAATTAACGGGAACTTTTAATTAATTTTTAAATTGCGCTTTCTGACTGTGAGTACACTGAAGATATAATATCTGTTAATTTTCAAATGATCTGTAAGATTTTTTAAAGTACAAGTATTTAGTTCACTGTATTTATAATTAAGACTGTTTCAAGTACTGCTAGAAGAAATATTGAACTTTGAAATATACTTTATTATTGTTACAAAACACAAATTTTGAAAATCAGCACATTTTATCTTTTATCATTCTTCCAATATTTTTTTATGTTAATATACATTTAAAAATAAAATTTCCTCTCTGAATTTCATTAAAAGAACTATTTATAAAACATATGATCTTTAGCATAATGGGAGAAGATTTAATTTCCCACACATGGTCTTTTTTCTATTAACTTTTAAAATAAAAACTGTATTTTTTGTATCATATTTACAGACCATCAGAACTGGAAAAGTCCCATAACCAGTGTTAAACTATGTATAATGCGGAATTTCAGCATTTTTAAAAAACGCGAGAAAGCAATCCGTATTTATAGAAAAATTACAGACAGACTAAGGTCAAGTTTATTTTCTGTCTTTCATATTTGCAATCTTCAACATCTTTGCTATCAGAATCGCTTTCTAACAAAGTAAAAAAATCTGCAGCTTGAAAAGTATTCGACATGTCTAATTCACCATCTTCATCGCTTAAATCTAAATCGGATTCATCAGTATCTTCAAACAATACCTTATTAATTTCTTCCTGAGTTAAAACTTTCCGATATCGAGGCATTTTAGCAAGAATTTTTAACAGTAAGTAAGCAGAGAGCTTAAAGTAAATTGAGCATCTGCCCTCAAACACTTACTGGATACATCAATCAAGGGTGACAGTGGAAGGGGAAACGACCATTGTTAGAAAGATAAGATTGCTCCCCACCGTTTAGCAACCCACTTCAGGAAGGGGAAGGAAATAAGCATACGACATTTCGGCCGCTGGGCCGTTCGTCTGGCAGTTTGCATGGAGAGCCGGATGGGCCGTCTTGGCAGTCATAGGGTTAATATGAATAAAATGATTCACAGTCAATTCTGATGGGACGTACAATATTGGAAATTCACATTTTACAGTAAAGATGTGGTCACGAGGGTATTTAAGAGACCGACGAGAAGGTGTTAAAGAAGAAAATGATTTGGGCTCACCCCATATCACAGAGAGCTGATATTGATTTGCATGTTTACTCAATGGTTCTGTTTGCTGTGTGCAACACTTACATGCATTTTCATAAAAATATATCACGAATATTCGGAAAGATTTAAAGGTTTTCTTAATAAATCCCACATTTTCCGTATGTTTTTTGTTTATAGCAATCAGAGGTTTCAACCGAATAACACGAAATTTACCTAAGTATTAGAGAACTTAAACTTAAGTATTAAGAATATGTGATGATATGTAAGCAAAGCATTGTATTAAAATTTGAAGTAAATAATTTGTATTAGAGTATTTGAGTATTTTTAGTAAATGATTTTTACTGCGAATGTACGAAACACAGTATATTTTTTTATATAATATGGAAGCCAGATACGTATAACAGCTTATAAAAAAATTCTACTCGAATGCCATTGAGATTTAGAAGGATATCGGCATTTCAGCGAGCAGAATTTCTGTTTGTCTCTAAAAGAAACAAAATAATGAAGGTTTTTCACAAACTGATATTTTTTAGATTTGAATTTTCTAACAGTGATCGTCGAAATGCAATTTAAATTATATTTTTTATTTATAACTTTGCATGATATTCAGCATATTCAACAATTATAAAATTCAATAAAATTGTTCAAAGATTGAAGTTTTAAAAACAGCCATTTGTGGAAAACCACTCATTATTCAGCTTCTCTTGAAGAGCAATGGAAATTCTGCTCTCTGTAACGTCAATATCGTTCTAAATCTTAATGGTATTGAACTGGAATTCTTATATAAGATGACCTACGTATCTGCCTTCCAAATTATAAAAGAAAAACTATACTATGCTCCGAATATGCGCAGTCAAAATTATTTACTACTAATATTCACATTTCTGTTAATATGAAATGTTTGTTTCAAATATTAATACAGTGCTTCTCTCATATACTGTCACCTTTTACAGTTAGTTTCGTGTAATTTGATTGAAACCTTTGTATTTTATAAATAAAAAAACTTGAGGAAAAATTTGGGATTTTTTTTAAGAAAAACTTTTGTATCTTCTCGAATATGCTTACTATTTTTACAAAAAATGTATATAAGTAATACTCACAAGAAACAAGATCATTGATGAAAGTTGCAAATCATTATCAGCTTCCTGTGGAACGGGGTAACCACAAATCATTTACTTATACATCACTTTCTGGTCAGTCCCCTCGTGACCAACTCTTCACTGTAAAATGTGAGTTCCGACTATTGTTCTTCCCATGTCTTTTTGAGTCAATGACACTTCGAAGTTGCTGGACTTAGCCGGGCAAAAGGAGGTCCCACATGATGATAGGAGGTTTCCCATGACTTTTGGCAGTTCGGCGTATAATAATGAATGCTTTTTCTGGTAGATTGTGTAGTTAGTAGCAACGAAATGGACAAATTAACACATCTTTAGAAATACGAATTTATTCATGGCAGCCTGATATGAATATGAAATTAGAAAAAAAATATTTTAAGTTTATGATGCATGTTTCAAAAAGGCATGCACAAATACAGGGTTCCCACTTATATCCGTTACACCCCCTTAACTTCTAAACGGTGACAGCTTAAGCCATAAAGTTGGTGTCTAGGTATAGTAAAAAGGCTATGCGCTACTCGATTAGACAATTCACAACTCCATCTATAGCCAAATTTTGGAATTAGCGGTCTTATCTCGAAAACAGTACAAGATATGGAAAAAAGGTCAGTTACAAAATTGCAGAGCGTCTTTGATTTAGCACAAAAATATATCTTGTACACAATAATACGAATAAATGAACGTTTAAAGTGCACATTTGTTTGTTCTCGATTTCCGAAACTGTGACGTCTCTAAACGGGTTAGAACGAGAAAAAAAATTAGTTATCACAATATACCTTTATTTTAGATGTTAAAGTCCTCTCTGTCGTCTATAAGGCAGATTTGAGTCCTTTTTTTAAATGTCCCTTTTCCACACGTTTTAGCATATAATTGGTGCGCAAGCACAAACAACAGTAATTCGTCCTGCAATGTAGGCGGAAAGGGCCATACACCTGCTGTTTGAGTTATTTCCACAAGAAAAAGCATAATGCGGTCATTTTTTGACCGAAAAATTTTCTCCTTTTATTCGTGTCACATGACGTCAAAATTTCCAAAAATGCGAGCAAAGAAATGCGCATTTTACACGTTTTGTTCTTAGCATTATTGCACTCAAGGTGTCTTTTCGTGCTAAATAGAAGACACTCTATAATTTTGTAATGACTTTTCCCCCGTATCTTGTACCGTTTACCAGATAGGACCGCTAATTCCAAAATTTGCCGATAGATGGCATTGTAAATTGTCTCATCGAGTAGCGCATAGTCTTTTCACTAAACCTAGACACCAACTTTATGGCCTAAACTGTCAACGTTTAGAAGTGAAGAGGGTGTGTGTGTAACGAATATAAGTGGGAACCCTGTATAACAGAACTTTAAATTATTTAAAAATGAAACTTCTTGCTATTTCTGACAAGGCTTGTGGAGTTTTTTTTAACATCTAACTTTCTATCTCATAGTAATTGCAGTTCTCCGAAATTTATTTAATCTTTGTTTTCTGAGTAGAAGAAACTTCGATCCATCGCCTCGAGATTAAAATGAGTTAGACACAATGCAGCATAACCTCAAAAATATAGTTGTCTCTATACAACGTTTTCTTAGTAAAGAACTTGCTTTGTTAAACAGATCATGTCTTCATCTCACTTATCTCTAAGCACTGGAATCTAAGTAATGGTAATGTTCTATCTTCTTGATGAAACCACTCCCGGTTCATTTTTCTTCATGTAACATTCGGTTATTTTTAGGATATTGCCCGCAGTAAATCACCTCATAATACGCTTTGTTAGGCCTCATACCAGTATTTTTTATAAAATATATGCCGTGGGAAAGAGCATAATTCATTGACCTATTGCATCACCATTAACCCTTTGAACGGCAAAAATATTTCAGCCGAATGCTTTGAAAACGGCCTCTCTGTAGCTAAATGGTGAACGCAAATGTGTTGGAGCCGGTTTTCGAGTAATAAACAGAGAGCAACTTTCTACACCGGAGCCGGTTTAAGAGAAATAATCGGAGAACGACTTTCTGCGACGGAGCCGGTTTTAGAATAGTCATCAGAGAGCGACTTCCTCCATTCCAGCCGGTTGATGGGTTAAACATAAGCAGAAACCTTTATAGAAGTATATTTTATTTTAATGTTATATCTTCCAGATAGAACCATTCAAGATTTACTGTTTTCAAGATTTCAAATTTACTCAATTTGCGTCCTTACTCTAAATATGGACAGCTAGCTGTAGGGGTTCAAGTTAGTATACTGCAGCAGATACATGCGCATGACATTTACCGTTACAATGTATCCGAATTGACAGTGATGAACACATTTTAATATTAAGTTATTTGAGCACCTTTATTACTTAATTATCGAACTAAGCATCCTTTTCTTTTTACAGGGAACGGAAGTTTAGTGAAAGGTAGGGCATGTGCTGACCTATTTTTTTTTAATTTTTAAATTTGTAATGTGTGTTGCAATGATTTTACTTTGCTCTTTCATATAGAAAATAGTTTGCTTACTTTAACAATTTTCTTTTATTAACCTTATTCGGAAAAAATTGCTTAAGATCAAAGATCTGAAGAAAATGTTAAGTCAATGACTATAACACTGGCAATCAATATTTCTTCGCTTTTCCACACTAGTAGTAGTAATACCACCTGCCTCATTTTCGGAATTTTACAACAGGAATTAAAAACTGATTTTTTAACGCCAATTACGAATATTTCTAACTTTTTCTCATCTCGTATGGACATGAGGTGACATATTCATACGAGACGTGAAAAAAATTAGAAATATTGGTTATTGGTGGCGAAAAATTCAAATAAATTTCTTTTGTAAAATTTCCAAAATTCAGTTAAGTGGCTTAACTTGTTAAGCTGCGATTTATCTCCATATCTATAGTCAGCGATGAAATGTCCCAGGAAATATACCTATCACTCATATACAACAGATGAAGTCGCATTTCTTCCTCAAGTGATAATTAGTTACTTCCAGGTGTGCTTCGACTAACGGACGCTGCCACACTTCCCCTTCAACATAAATCCTTAACTCTTAGATTGTCCATGGAAATGGGGTTGGTCAGAATATCTATTAACAGGGCGTAACATATTGTCTACATCATTTTTATTACTGACGTAACAAGCGTTTCTACGCATCTTAGAGCTAAAAAGATAGCAGAAATTCAATAAGCTCAATGAAGAATATCATCACAGAGAATTGATGCTTGAAACTAAGTTCAAATCAAATGTATTAATTACTTTAAGATATTTCGTTGTCATATCAGGACTGTTTAATAGGACGTGATGAGGCATTGGTAACTTTAATCATTCTACCTGCAGTCACTAATATCAAACAGAAAGAAAGAGATTGTTTTAAAAGCGTTTCGAAAATTACAAAGCAACACCCCGAAAAATTATAATATTTTAGTCGAAATATTGTGATATAAATATGAAAAAATATTTTTAAGAGAAAAATGTAAAAGTATACGATATTCTAATTTTCTTTATGCAGGTACTCTCGGGGGAATGCAAAGTAAGTCCTCAGTTCTTGTAATATTAACACAATCGACGCTAGTTATAACGACCCTCTGCGTCCCACAGCAAAAGGTCTTTATAACGAGTGGTCGCTATAGTGGTCATAATTAAAAAATGTACCCATGCCCGCTCAGCAGTTCCGTAAAAATAGGCGTTTTTTAAAGAGATTCCAACTAAATAATAAAATTATTTTTTATCATTGGTTTTAAAAATAAAATGTTATCAATTAAAGATATATTTCTAAAACAGATTTGAAAGTAGAAAATAAAGGGTGTTATATACATACAAATAATTTATTTTCTAAAGAAAAAATCAGAAAAGATTGTTTGCCTTTTCTGCATATGTGATTTTTCCAAAACATGATTTTCCATTTCGGTTAAAGATGATAAATAATGTTCTGTATTTTCTTGCCTTTCAGAAAGACATTTTAAAGTCTCAATAGCACTTGGAACATTTCTTTATTCTAAGCTATTTTAATTTCTGCACGGTTTTCAGTGGTAATTCCCCCCCCCTGTCAAATTTGAACTGTAACACTGAAGACTCTATGAACCTTGGCGATGCAATAATCAAGGCCATTTACGTTTAAAAACATGTTCTTTTTGGAAAAATACCGGGAAGAATGTCCGCTGAATTCGGACGTTGTATTGGGATTAGACGACACTGGACGGTCGTTATACCGGAAATAAAATAACATAGTGCATAAGGAAACTCAGTTGGGATGATATCACTGGTCGTTATAATGAAGTGGTCTTTACAATGTGTGGTCGTTACAACGAGCGTCGACTATATTCATTTCCCAATCCTCCAAATTACAAATATTTTCATTACTATCGGGAGAAATGTCTGCTTAGTTTTTTTTGTTTACTTATGTAGTATGGCTCGTTCTGCGCTTCGTTGAATACAGAAGAAAACCAAATACGTATTTGGAATTCTCCTCTTTGACCGATTGCATTCAAACTTTGATACATACCTAGAAACACCATATGCTAAATTTCACTCATCAAACTCGTTACTGTTTTCAATCGTGTTCACATCCATACGGACGGAGGGACGAACAGAATTCATGTTCACGGATTTCGTCCAAAATATGACAGTAATCTACAATTTTGGTGTAAAGTCAATATACCAAATTTCGTCCGACTAGCTTTCTGCAGTTTTAAGATATCGTGTTCACAGGCGAACATGACTTTAAAAGTGTTTTGGGGAGTCAGGGATGTCGAAAATGTCGAGATTCATGAAACTCTCGAGAACGCGTTTTTTGTGGATTACAATATTTTCAATGCTTCGTATACGAGAAAGTAAAAAAGAGATGTATCAGACACTGATGAAAGTTAGAACTTCAATCATTGAATTTTGATTTAAAAGGCTGAGAAAAAAATATTAGGTGGCTCGAATCACTACCATCATGGCATGATAATTGATTTGACTTTGTTTATTTTATTTTATAAAAAGTTATAGGTAATTATAGCAATGATAAGGCTGACACGAAAATTTATTTCTTTTTTAGGTAACGGCAGTTTATTAGAAGGTAATGCATTCATCTTTAACCATTTTTCTTCTTGTTATAAACTTTTTCAAATTTATTTAATTATATATAAGGATATGTCATGTTCGTACGCTTTCAGAGTTTAAAGTTTCTTCCATGAGAAACGAGTAAATTGTGTTTTTTTTTACTTACACATATTTAAGATGTAATTTTGTTAAAAATTACACATATGAATTGATTGATTTTAAAAGGGAATTTCTGACATTTTTAAAATTTTACTGAGGTAGAAAAAAACGAAAGGGTTCTAAACACTATCTAAATTAGGGTCCAAGACATTTTTAATGCGTTTCAAAGTAAGAAATGAACCAATTGACGATAACCAAATAATATTATAGTTATTAATTAATTTTTTCAGAAATTCAAATTTAAATTTTGCAGAAGTCCCCTTTTAACACCCAGCAGCATAAAAGTTTTAGAATTTCAAGGAATAAATGATTATAAATCTCTAAAAATCAAAGAATCTTAACTAAAATTCAAAATTTATTTATTTGTAAGTAAATTTAAATTGTAGGACTCAAAACAAAATGAAATATAAAGTTATTCGTTTTTAAGTAAAACTTAGATTTATAGCCAAAAAATTCAATAAAAATGAAGGAAGCCAGAAATATCAAGGAAACTCAAATAAAATTCAAAATTAATTATTTGCAAGTAAAATTAAATTTTAAAGAATCAAATAACATTTTAAATTCATTCGTTTTCGGTTCGAATTGAGATTTAAAACAAAAATAAGTCACTGAAAAATTCTTATAAAACCTGGAATATCAGTGAAACTCAAATAAAGCTTACAACTTAACTTTATTTACAAATAAATTTAAATTTGAGAAGGTACTGGTTTTCAAGAAAAATTAAAATTTTAAAAAATTCAGGGAAGGATTATAAACCCAGAAGTATCAAACAAAATTCAAAATTAGTTTATTTGTCACTAAATTACATTTAAATTGAAATAAAAAATAATAAATTTAAAATTTTGAAGCCTTTTTAGCAAAATTCAAGTTTAAAAACATCCATTACTGTGTCAGGGGCTCTGCTTTTTTTTTCTTACCAAACATTCACTTCAATCGCCTGTATTTCTTGCAAAAAATAACTCACCACTTTGTTGCATGATGAAGATAATAATATATAATGCTTATAGGAAATGCATCCGTCACATATCACATATAAAATTCTAATGCAAATAAGTAAATAGCATTCTATATGTTTGTGAACACACACATATATATATATAGAGAGAGAGAGAGAGAGAGTATAAATCGAAAAATGAAAGAGTATAAAATGTGAAATGAAAAAAAACGCAATAAAAGCACAATAACGTTTCTTCAGGGGATGAAATTATTGTGAATTGCTAAATATGTGTGTATGTGATATAAATATATTTTTCCATCTGTTACTATTCGCATTTTTGTCTTTACTCGGATTTATTTTCAATTCGTTTTTTTCATATCCTTTCGAATTTGATATGAATGTTTGTTATTTATTTTATTGTTTTTCTATTATGTTTTGCCTCTTTTATATATATATATATATATATTCTCATATTCCTTTTTCTAGGCACTCTCGGTGGATTAAAAAGTAAACCTTTTCTGTGGATAGCATGCCTACAGACATTAATTATTATTATTACTGAATTTAAAAAATCCTTTCGAATGATAATATCTGAATTCAAATTAGCCATTTGCATTTATTCTCGGAATTATTCTCACACGATGACGTTATCATCAGCCGTGAATGTATATGCTCAGCAATCACCAGCCGCTAAATGAACATTATTATGAGTGTAGTATACAGAGGCTGGACATAATTGATTGCCATTGTGTTCGGAGTATTCCGCTTCCAGATACAAATGGATTAAAAGTGACTAAGGAGTTCTAGAGAAGCTAAGAAATCTTTTTAAAAGCTATGAAAGGAGGTCTAGTGTCTTTCCCTTTTTGTTTAAATACTATTATAACCGGAATTGCCAATGGAAAATTTGATGAACAAGTAGATGAATCTTTTTTCATTGCTGTAGCAATTTTAAAACATTTGAAGGGGAAATTAGCAGAGTTCAAGAGACAGGTTTGATCATCGTTTATTTTAAACATATAGTCCAGTCATTAGGTAGTTTTTTTAAAACAAATTCTGGTGGAGTCGTAATTTTTTGCTCCTATATGTTTTTTGGGGTGCTGATTACGAATCTGAAGTTTCCCACCAAAAATTTTTGTTGGAATTTTAGTTATAGCCAAAAAACATGTCAAAATTGACTTTTCCCCCAGTTTTTTGCTTATATCTCAAAAACTATCAACTTTTTTATGTTATCATCATACATCAAAATAATCAGCACAAAATTCCCTACAATTTATGTCCGTACTATTTTTTTCATTACGCGCACCGTTTAGGCGCTATAACTGGTTGAAGTTTGGCGAAAGTTTGACATACCTGTTAGCGCGGCTCGAACAATAACAAATCTTCCTATTTGTATGCACTAAAATTTACTATCCTACTATTAATACACTTTACTTTTTTAATACACTTTTTATACAGTAATGTTCCTTGTGCAAATAAATTTTTTATCTGCTATATTAGACATGAAAGTAATTTAGTCCCGAGCAATGCAGGGCATAAGTACTACTTATGAATAAAATTCCTTGATTACCTCTAAAAAGGCTGATATTGATGGAAATTTAGAGCCACTTTCAAAATAAATGTTATTTAGGAACAACTAAAAGTACTTAGTGTAGTTTTTAATTAAACTTTATTAATCTCTATTAATTAATTTGAATAACTTGGTATCTAGTAACCAAGAAAAAAAATGACATGAAAAAAATATAACATTCTAAACTTTATAAGTCATAATAACTTAATAATAATAATACAACCTGCAATTATAAACATGATCTTGGTATCTACATCCCAGTCTCTTACTTTATCTTGCTTGCTTTGAAGCTTATGGTCCAATATCTTTTGGAAGATCATCTGTGTCTTCCTCGACATGCAAAGATAAAGACGCCTCAACTAAATCATCGAGCCGTATTGGTTCATCATCATCATCCTCATCACTATTAATTACTTGAATCTTCCTGTTATTGCAGTTGTCCCAACAGTGAAGACCCAAAACTGAGCAAAACAGTCTGGCCTTCCTACAGCTGCAAATTCACGTGCACTTGCAGAATATCTTCAGCAGGATAGAGTCAAGTGCAGGGGGCTTCAGAGTTTTGACAGGCTGGAGCCCACTGATTGTTCTTTCCCAACCCCAGTCTCCAGGTCTCTTTTTATTGCCAAGCCAGTTTGGATCTGATTGTAAACTCTTCGGGAATGTTGGTGGACAGCTGCTTCGGTTGGAGGAAGCGAAGCCATGTTGCTACTCTTGTTAAATGAAGATTTCATGTAATATTAATATCCGAGGCAGATATTGGGTAGCCACTGAATGCCACAAGAAAGCGGTTCCCTGCATCCACAACAGCTTCAGGGGTTATATCTGGTTTCTTAAAAATTTCAATTACTTTGAGGAGATCATGATTGTTTTTCAAAGTGTGCACAAACTTCATTTTACCATAATTAAATAGAGCTGATGTGGTGTCACATCCACTCATGGCATGTATGAATAAAATGTTATCGGCGATTGTTTTCTCTAAAGCAGTGTGAGGAGAAAATATCTTTTCAGCAATTTTCAATTTTCCTGGTTTTAGGAAATATACATGGCCAAAGGTGAAAATGCCTATTAAGATGACGAAAAGATCAATATCTTCACCTATGACAACCACAGACGGATGTGTTGGGGCCAAGGCTAGAGCCGAGTTCACAATTAAACAATCAGCATCTTTGTCTGCTTTCTTGCATGCCATGTTTAATGAGGAGAACTTGTTCACCAGGATGGAGATGAGTCGATCCTTGTTCTTCGGATTGGCCAGGAATTTTTCTTGGGAAACTGTTGGTATCAATGAAATATTACTTCGCTTGACATTTGTTTCCGTGTTCTTCTGGCCCGTTATGCACATTTAGTGTCTCCTATTGTTTCATTTTCAGGATACCCATCGAAAATGACTAGGTCAGTTGATTTGTACTTTGTACGAACATATGTTACATAATTATCACTAATTGATGAAAAAGTTGAACCCCTGTGCCAGATGACTCTGTGCAGCAAGTAGCCTCTATCAATAATATACACAATGCTTTCAACATTAAATTCCTGTGAACATGGTGAACATGGCTTGAAAGCTTTGTATTAAGAGGATTTCGTGCCTTTTTAGAGCTAGTGGTTGCATTCGGTTATTTCTTCTGAATTTCATAAAAATTCAGAAACTTCCTTCAACTCTTTTGATACCAAGAATACCTTCCTCCTTGACCATGTGACAATTCATTCTTGAGTCTCCAGCAACGCCAGTGCTTAATGAAATCAAGTTAGAAGTTTCTGGGAAAGGATTACAGTGCTTGAACCACTGCACCATTTTCCTGCAATCATCATTATCTCGCTGAACTCTTGAGTCACTGATTTTCAAATGTTGATCAGAGCTAGTCAAATCAACACCAGAGAATTCTTCAATTCCATAACAAATATGTTGGAGCGCTGTCATCCCCTGTCCACCTAGCCAGTACACTATCACTGACACCACGGCCATGAGTGAGGCCCGCAAATGTTTTCAAGTTTTTCATTAATGGCTGTTCAACAGGGCTTCAGACAGACGAGTTCATTTGCCAAGACGGGGAGAAATACGAAATGTAAAGCAGGTATGGACAATAACAGATATAGCTATGTTGAAGTCTCTTAACTTATTAAAAAATTCTTGAGATTTACTCTGTTGTTTACTTCGCAACCGCGAAAGCGAAAGGCAGGTAATACCAGGGGTAAAAAGATTTAAAACGAATTTTGTGCAGATTATGTTAGTATATTCAAAATATAAGTAATAAAATCTTTATTTGTGCAAAGAACTTTACGATAGAAAAAGTATATTAATTATATATAAGCAGAAATTTATTTAGTAAGATAGATAAATTCGCGCATACAGATAGGATGATTTGTTGCTGTTAAAGCCGCGCTAGCAGGTAAGTCAAACTTTCGCCAAACTTCAACCAGTTATAGCGCCTAAACGGTGCGCGTAATGAAAAAAATAGTACGGACATAAATTGTAGGAAATTTTGTGCTGATTATTTTGATATATGATGATAACATAAAAAAGTTGATAGTTTTTGAGATATAAGCAAAAAACTGGGGGAAAAGTCAATTTTGACATGTTTTTTGGCTATAACTAAAATTCCAACAAAAAATTTTGGTGGGAAACCTCAGATTCGTAATCAGCACCCCAAAAAACATATAGGAGCAAAAAATTACGACTCCACCAGAATTTGTTTTAAACCATCCCTTTTTAGCACCTAATGACTGGACTAATATAGCACATAGACGTAAGACAAAGACACATACATAAAGGACGTTCTACAAGCATAGTTCAAAGTACTTCTCTAAGCCTCTTTCCAGCTCTCCGTGAAAGGAATCATGGGATATATATATGACGCCACGCAGTGACATGTTGTATCATGACATCATCACAATAGCTTGTGATTGGTTTGAATATTGAGAGAGGAGACTGTAGGAAAGTAAACTGCGTATAATTTCCAACAACATTTAACAATCATTTTATTCTATGTTATTGTTCTTTGTTATAACTAACCAAACCCAAGATTTTCTACCTTTGGAAAGATGGTTTTAAGGTTTTTGCTACAAAAACATATTCGAGGGACGCCGTTCTGAGATAATTTTAAATAAATTTTGATTCTAGATTATTCAGTTTACTTATTTCGAGTTCTGTTGAGTTGCAGTCGGCTGGCATCTTTCCGCAGCTCTAAAGATCACAGAGTCTTCATTGAGCTTGTGAATTTAACGCAAAATGTTAACTGTGCTTCTTTGAACGGATTATCCTGCATGAGTTTAACTTTGTAATTGTTTTCTATACATTTTCTCAGGTAACGGCAGTTTGGTGACAGGTAAGGCTTCATACCATTTTCTTTTTTAATATTGCCAAATACAAATCAATCGCAAAGTAATGTATCACCGGAAATGACACCTAATAAGATACATGAATATGCTGAAATGGAAAACCAATTGCCAGTGAAAGCTCTTTATTTGGCGATACTTTGCATGTAGACAGTGCGTACAGGTTTTCAGTTTCACAACGTCTCAAGTTCTTTACCATTCTCTACCATGTACGCTTCACAGTGGTGGACCATGGATTGGCAAATCTCTGAAAAATGTCCAATATTTTGTAGAGATGATTGATATTCTTCCAATGAGGGCGGCAGTTTGAACATTTCACCATTCGTAAACTATTGCATGTTCTCTGTACACAATCGGAACTTAAACGATTATATAAGAGATTTAGCTATAACGAATCGCCTTGTGTAGACACAAATCACAACAGTTGAATCAAAAGCAATTAGTCTTTATTTTTTATCTCCTGGAAATAACAAATAATACAGACAGATACTGGCTGCAGCTGTCCGATCGCAGACCATTCCATGAAAATTTTCGGAACAACGTTATAATAGATAAAATGAGACCATTCCAACTTTCGTAATGGATAAAATGAGACCACTCCAACTTTCGTAATGGATAAAATGAGATCATTTCAACTTTCGTAATGGATAAAATGAGATCATTCCATCGTTCATAATCGAAAAAAATTAGATCATTCCATCATTTGTAATGGATAAAATGAGGTCATTACATCGTTCGTAATGGATAAAATGAGATCATTCCAACTTTCGTAATGGATAAAATGAGATCATTCCATCGTTCATAATGGATAAAATGAGATCATTCCATATTGAACACAGTTTGGGGTATCGCGATTTACCTCTGCAGAATAATAACTTAGCTTTATGTGAGAAATTCGAAACGGATTTGTGAAATTTAATCATGTAGAATGGTTGCCAAATGCTTATTCAGGTATGGGCCTATTTGCACTACACAGAGTTAATCAAGATTCATTTTGAAAACTGTAAGGAAAGAGAGGAATGCTCAGAACAAACCTGAATCACAGAAATGTATGTCAGGGAAGCTACCTGGATAAGCTAAAGAATACACGAGGACGCAGAAATGATAAGCCAATCACGGGTGAAAATTCTTTATTTGGTGATACTTTACACGCGTGCACACACAAAGTTTCACAAGTTCTCAATGCTCTTAATTTCTAGTTACACACGTTTCACAACGACGACTTGGTTAATCTTTTCGAAAATAACATGCATTTCGTCGACGTTTGCATCGGCACTAAAGATTTTTATTCCAAGAGGTTACCATTCACCATCTCCAACATTCTTAAACTGTTCATGTTAGCCGGTACACAGTCGGAATTTAAAATGGCTAACACTGAAACATAACTGCAGTGCGAGAGAGGAGCGCGTTCTGGCTCAACCGAATGCTTGCTTTCCCGTATGAGTTTGGTTGATTATGTGTTCCCTGTCTCTTCGAACTTATTCCATATTGAATTTTGAATAACTCTGCATAACACAAATTTTGTAATTACTTGTCTAGTTTTATATAAATTGCTTAATAGACGAAAATCCATCTCACCTAGTTTGGTATGAGTAAATGTGCTCCAGGGTAGAACAGTGTAACCTTCATTATTCGAAGAATGTTTTTTTCTCAAAGTAAAATTTTGTTTTTCTACATGCATTCGATAAATAATTTTTTTGATACATGATGCTAAGGCTAGAAAATTCATGCTTTTTTCATCAGACGCCCTTGGTGCATTAAGAGGTAAACCTTCTTATTCGCATATAATTTTTTTCGTTTCGTTTTTAATTGCGGTTTATCTCCATAAACCGATGGAGATAACACCGCCTGTCTCATTTTTTTGAAATTTCAAAGAGGAGGAAAAAGCTGAATATTTCGCAACCAATAACGAATATTTTTGATTTTGTTTTCACTCCCGGTGGGAGCTTCAGGTCTCATCTTTATACGTCATAAGTTAAAATAATTAAGAAATATTTCTTATTCGTTTTTTCTTCCTTTATGAAATTTCTAAATATTTGGATAGGTTGTGCTGCTTGTTAAGCGACAAAATGTTATATTTCAAAACGGAATCACTTAATTTCTTCTCAAATGACTGGGATACTCAGACAATAGCAAACTTCATACAAGGATACGTTGTGCTGCTTGTTAAGCGACAAAATGTTATATTTAAAAAAACACTTAATTTCTTCTCAAATGACTGGGATACTAAGACAATAACAAACTTCATACAAGGATACGTTGTGCTGCTTGTTAAGCTATAAAATGTTATATTTAAAAAAAGAATCACTTAATTTCTTCTCAAATGACTGGGATACTAAGATAATAACAAACTCCATACAATTAAACCTAACATAAACTTATGTCCAGCAGTACTAGTCGAATGATTGATATAAATTTAACCAGGTTGCAAATTCGACATACTCTCTTTTCCCATCAGCATCTGCTGGTTAGGGAACCTCTGTGGACCATGTGCATTTGTTCCTTGTCTGTATTACATGTTCTTGCAAATTTTCTACACTTTGCTTCACAACGCCGATAGTTTTCTCAGATATTTTATCCGCATTTGATTAATTTAGTTTCCGATATTCTCTTATGCTAACATTATGAGTTTTCTTAAGAGTAATAGGATTTTATCACAGTACTAGTTGATATACGCGGCGATTTTCGGACTGAAAACACTTTCTTGTCTGTTATTTTTAGTGTAAAAATACCTTTGTATAAAATCCTGTTATTGCCTGAAACTTTAAAAAAAATTGAAATGGGAATATCTGTTGAAAAAACAATTTTTTTAAACTTCCGAAAACTAATGATAAGTTATTACTAATTTTTAAAGAATGATATAAAATTTAATTAAACATTGCTAGTGCCGATACGGAGGCATATAAATGGTTTAAAATATCTGCAATATTTTCGTTCTATAGGAATGGCAGCAATAAAGATGGAATATCTCTTTCTTGCCGGAAAATAGGCATTTTTGCTGCCATCTTGGGGTTTTTTAAGATATGCATTCAAAAAGTGTTATTTATAAGGTACTCGCTCATTTTTGCATCACTAACTTTTCATCATTATTTACTCAAATTTTTAATCATTCAAATGTTATATAATGGTAATTAAATAAATAAGTGGACACAGAATAATAATGATCATCTCAATGTCTGCGCGTAAATTTTAATAGATTACTAAAATGCTTTTATCCGAAAACAGTAACTTTTTTCTAAAGTATATTTTGTTGCTTTATATATTGATAAAAAGAATCCCGAAGGGATTATTCATACTTATATTGTGTTCTTATACTTTTTCTTCAGGTATGAACACTGGAAATGCAAGTAAGTAAATGCTATTCTTTGACTTACTATTTTTTTAAAAGTCAGCCTGCTTGAATTGCTTGCTACATTTGCATCGTTCATACATTCCTCTTTCAGGTATGATTGGTGGAACTGGTGGTAAGCATACGTTCTTTGATTTATGTATGCGTTGTGTAGCTGCTTAATTGGTCATCTCTAAAGCAGACAAAATAAGATTTAAACAAATAATTCATAACATTCGCAGCGTTTCGGCGCTGTGTTTCAGTATATAATTCATGGTGTATGAAAGAGGTAAATTCATTTTAAAATCTTTGTGAAAACGTTATTTGTCAAAAATGGAGATGACCACTTTTGCAGCCACGCTGCACATATAATGAAAAAGCTTAATCCCTAAGAAAAAATATATATACCTATTTATATGGGGTTGTTAAATTTGTTTTGCAGGTTTAATCGGTGGAAATGGAGGTAAAAAAATTTTCATTCACTGTTTTATATACATTTAAAAATTAAGCTTTTATGAATTCTTTGTATTTAATTGGTTTTTTTTTCTTTTTTGTATTCCAATCTCAGGTTTGATCAGTGAAAATGGAGGTAATGTTTTATGCATTCTTTGATGTAATAATAACTTTAAAAGATAAATTTAAAAGTCATGAATATTTCTATTGAAATTTTTTGTTCCTCCTTAAGGTATGAGAGGCGGAAATGGAGGTAACACAACTTTCAACATTCTTTGATTTATACATATTTAAATATTAAAGACTGCATGAATTATAAATACTTATATGAGTTTTTTTTATTCTTCCTTTAGGTGTTATTGATGGTAATGGAGGTAAGCATATGTTCATTCCTTGTCTTATATACTTATATTTTAATATTAAAGATTGTAAGGATGATGTATACTAATATGAGCATTTTTATATTACGCCTTTAGGCATTATTGCTGGAAATGGAGGTAAGTGTATGTTTATTCTTTGATGTAATATATAATTTATCTGGAAAAAGAGTGACACAAAATACAAAGTTTTACGGTTTTCTTTCCTTGGAAAAATTTAAATCGCTTATATTTCTTCGAGACATTGTGCCTCATTTTAAGTTTCAATATTTACCGCTGCTGAGAGCAGTGGAAGTAGTCTTGCAGTTCCGCCAAAAAGTTACGTAAAATAGACCTATTTATGCAAAATTCAAACTATTACTTGTAAATTTCCTGCTTTTCGTTTTGTGAAAGTCTTTTTCCAAGCGAACGATGTATTTGAAAATTTGAAATAAATATCAAAACTTATAAGGAATTCTTATGTTTTTTCTTTAAGGCATGAGAGGCGGTAATGGAGGTAACCACATGTTCGTTCTTTGATCTATATGTATATTTAAATATAAAAGTTTCTACGAATTATGCATATTATTATACGAAATTTCTTTTATTCTTCCTTCAGGTATTATGGGCAGCAATGGAGGTAAAATATGTTTGTTTCTTGGCGCAAATCGCGTTTGCAAGATGCCTTGTGAGCGGTATTAATTTCGTAAATATTCATCCCAAATATTTTGTTTAAATTACGAAGGTACTTAAAAAGGTTGGTGGATGTTATGAAAGCGATGAAAAATTTCAAAAGATTATATTTTAAGAAATGAAAAATATTACGAATTATACGGTTCCGTCACACACAATCTTCATGTAATTAAAATGCAGTAATTATGCAGTAATGAGGTGATATTGATGTACAGTGAAACCTCTTCGAACGGCCACCCCTACATAGCGGCCACCCCTCTTAACGGGCAATTTTTCGTGGCACGGATTTTTCGGCCCATAGACTTAATGTTAAAATAACCCCTAGCAACGGCCACCCAACCCCTCTGAACGGCCGCCTGGTGGGTTCGCCCATCCCATTTAATAAAGGCATCGGTTACAGATTTACTTTTTAAACTGAAAAGCGAGCTTGAAAATATGGTTTTTTTCCCGAAAAGGGTAAAAACTTAAAACAGTCACAAATTGTATCCTTTTTTCAAAAAACTGTAAAAAATTATTAAATAAAGTACTATTTTCTCTTTAGATAAGTCTCAAACTTCATTTTAAATAAGAAATATGTGTCAAACTTGTTTATATTATCAGTTATAATTAACAAGATTTAACAAAGATATTAACTATAAATTAATTAGTCAAAAATTAATTAAAACACTTTGTAATATATAGAATGGCGCATATGCAGCTATTTCTAATATAATACAGAAACAAATAATAGAAATAGAAATTAAATGGTAAAAAAAAGAAAAAGTATAAAAAAGATACAGAAGATTTAAACAAAATACGATAACAATACACCTTTTTGCGTACTCAACGCAACAGCATCAAGTAAGTTGTTTATATTATGTATTATAGCAATTATCTTGTAATTGTAACGAAAACCCTTCAGAGCGGCCAATTTTTCTCGGAACGGAGGGGTGGCCGCTCAGAGAGGTTTCACTGTATTTCAACATTATCTGAAAAAGGGTCAGATATATGGAAGATATTCGTGGTTGTAGTCAGTAAAAAGCCGAGTTATAGTCTAATTTTTCTTTATTATGGGAGAGTAACGGAATGTAAACACATCTTGGTTTAAGTTTCAAGTAAAAACAGAACAGAAAATCCCTGCATTTCCTCAGGTAGGGATTTAACATATAGACACGTGATCAAAGTGAAAGGAAAAATAGCTATTTTTTAGTAAATTACGTAAGTGTTTTAGGGAAAAGCATGGCGGCAATAAGTCGCTGATTTCGCGATTTGTGTAGGCGCGTGGAAGCAATTAGAATATTCTTTTACTAATAAATATGCCAAAACGCGAGATTTAATATACCTCCAGAGCGGGAAAAAAAGCGAAACTGGAGTTTAAGAAAAGCGATTTTGGAATACATTAATAGAGTACTAAGATTTTAAAATATATAATATTAGAATTTAAAGTAAAAGTAAGTGAGATTATTACATATTAATATGAGCATTTTGAGAATAAATAAAAGTATCGCAAGACAAAAATGTAAGCATATACATTCAAATAATTTCTGATTGTTAACTTTACTTTTATTCACAAAATTCTTGGAAATGTGAAACATCTCAAAATTTCAAAGGATTAATAACAAATATGTAAGGTATTTAAAATATGTAATTATCCGTTAATGTAACGAATAATTGACGTGAAAATCCACATTTGAACAGATCAGAGATGTATATGCAGAGGGATTGTTAAAAAATCCATTGCCGAGATGTCAGTCCCTGGTGAACATACAGGTGAAGGAAACAGAAGGACATTTTGGAGGGAGGTATTTTAATGTATACGCTCAAGAATGATGTCAGAAACAAAAGTTCAGTTTTCCCAGTTAGGAACAATTACAAAATTTCGGAAATTTCAAATACTAACGCCTCCTTTTCAATCCGAATAATCTTCATAGTGAAAAACCATAAATGGCGTTGGAGCAATGCATGATGCACGAAAATCTCCACAGCTAGAGAGAGGCTGAAAAAAAAAAGATGAAAACATAAAACGATAGAGTTGCAATAGAAAATCAAAAAACTTATTTGTTTCACAAATTTTCCAAGCAGGTACAAAGTGTCAGTGAAGGTTGTCACAGAAAATTAAGAATCTTAGTTCTTTCACAAATTTTCCAAGCAGGTACAAAGTGTCAGTGAAGGTTGTCACATGAGAAATTTATGAAACAAGATCACATGTGGAGAGTTTGTAAAACATAACAAAATGTTTTCTTTCTCTTCTCTGTCCTTATTGGATGTCTCATGCCCCTACAAATGGTATGGTTACTGTATAGGTATCAGGAGCATGGACATGGACCTTTTCATTAGTCTTTCTTTAGCCCCAGCATTTTTTGTGTATTGTTCTTAGGGCCATTTATGGTGTTTCACAATAAAAATCACGTTTCATTAAAAAGCGGAGGTGTTGCCAATTAAAATTATCGAAATTGTGACATTGTAACTGTAACTGTGAAAGCTGAGTCTTACCCATTGTTCTTGAACGCATATCTTAAAATAACTGTTTCCAAAATTTCTTTCTCTTTCCCTAAAGAATATAATCTCCAGATACTCATTCGTCGGCAATTATTTTTTACAACTACCCTGTATTTAAAAACAATATTTGTTTCTAATTATTGAGTTACAAAAAGTCTTTAAATATTAAACGATAACCAAAAATGACTTTGATGGAAAGCCCACTTGCGTTGTCAGATTAATGTGCATCTCAATTTAAACTTCGTAGGAACAAACAGTGTAAACCTTCTGTAAAAATATTATCAAAAAATGGTTGCATACTAACAGCATTATAAAGTTTTCATACCCGTTTTCTGCTTTATAATTGTTGCATGGCTCCTGAATTTCAAGTCACCGGCATGCATTTCTCTTACGGAAAGGAAATCGAATTTATGAGTGTCTCAAGTTCCTATTTTCTCTCTTTACACTTATATCTGGTATTATATTACATACGATTTTGAAAATTTTCTGATCACCTATTTAGTGGATGAGAATCATTGAAAAATTCTTTAAATGGAAATTGTAAAAGAATTATAACTAATATTTCTTTGAACATAATCATCAGAAATTTTGGATCGATTCCATAAATGCTGTGCCTTTCATTATCCAACTTTATAGTTCATTATCAATGTCGGAGATCAATATCTGAAACACCAAAACCGATGTTAAAATATTTCGAACACTTTTGATATGTTTATAATCTAAAGTTCGTAAGAATTATATTTAATAAAAAGTCACTTTTATGTTTCTCTTTTAGCTCTAATCAATGGAAACGGAGGTAATCACAAGTTCATTCTTTTATGAACCTAGTTTTAAAACTGAAGTTTTCAACTTCAGAGGGCTTGAGAAATTTGATGTTTGATTGTAAAAAAAAAACCCTGTTCAGCCAAATGTATCCAGAGTTCATCTATATATGGGGGCAAATCAGTAACTAGGTTACAGAAGGGAATAAAAAAGGGAAACTAAGTATATTTACTTGAGAAGCATGTTTTTTTCTCTAAATAATCGCTATTTACTTTGATACATTTTACCCATCTCTTTATGAATTTTCCAATACCTACAGCGTAAAGGTCTTTGAACAGCCGTCTCAGCCTCTTATGTGCCTCACTTTCAACGTCCGCATCAGTAGCGAAAGCCTGCCGCCTAGGTGCAATTTAAGCGAACCAAACAGGTGGTAATCGCTTGGAGTTAGATCTAGGTTGTTAGGAGCATATTTAAGAAGTGACCACTAACGCTCTTCACTTTTCTACTGGGTTAATCGAACTCTATGAGGCCTGGCATTGTGGTAATGGAACACGATTCCTAGCGTCAATAGGCCTGAGTGTTTGCTTCTAATTGCATCCCGAAGCTTCGAAGAGATCGCAGTCACATTTTCACCGCGTTTCAGGAAACGATCTAACAGAACGTTCTAACGATCTTCAGAATTCCAAAACGCTGTTTTGGCATTCATATTCTAGCACACACTCCTCCAGCACAGTCGTCACTTTCAAATACCGTTGCGCATGCGTACAACTATTATCTCATAAATTTGGAATGAACAACATGCAGTTAGCTTGAACTGCGACCTACTGACATATCTGTAAACAATTTACTACTGATTCAAACTCTCATATCGGTTTGTAGCCTACTTAGTCACTTGCCCTCGTACTATTCCGACCATGTGATTGCAATATATAAATAAATTAACAAATAAGTAAATAAATAATTTGTACCAATTTTTACTACCAATTGCAATATGGCGTTTCACACCCATTTGGTCCAGAAATCATAATTTCAACCACAAATTTATTTTGGTTTTATTGATATTTTTGAAAAAATTAATGTCGCTTTTCTGCCTTACTAGTCTTATGCTTGGGAAGAGAGTTTTACAGGAGTAAGTATGGGATGACCGGGCTTGGACCCCTGACCTTCGCAACAAATTTGGCGACCTTGGTGACAAATAGATAATTCCAAAAAATGCGACCCTTTTCTCGATATCTCTATTAGGAGAGAAAATACGTTTGAATGTACTAGAAAACTCCATGTGACGTCACAGCCTGTTGGGGAAGTATATAAGGGCCGCGCTTGGATCAGAGAAGTGAGTGTTGATCCACTGGAACGACTTTGGAGTTTCGTCTACAGTGCGTGCTAGGTAGCCGGTGAACTGAGAGCTATTGAAAGTGTTGTCATTGTCGTTATTAGTGATTTGCTGACTGCTTGCGTTGCTAAATATCAAAGTGCTGAACTGTTATTACCTGTGAATTGTCTGTTTACGTTGTTAATCTGTGCAAGATCTATTGTTTCCTGTTACCTGTGCTATGTGCTTTTCTGCACATTTGTGAATAAACCTTCATTCTCCATTATCCTGCGTGTTGGACTGTTTACACCATACACCCAAAGAAAGACTTTTGTAACAATATATTTGTTTCAATGAGATCACCTCTGAAATATTAAAAAACTGCACTTTTTTGGATTGCACGTTATACGCAGAATGTAGCAGCTCAACATTAATCTATCGGGCTTGGAATGGTATGCGATTCTTCAAAGTGGGTAGATTATCAACGTTCTCTTTGTAAATCACGCTTTTTTGAAGGCTCGATAGTCAAAAATCACAGGGATTGGGATATGGGGAACGCGGTGGCCACCTGTAGGGAAATGTAAGGTTAATTATCCGTTCTTCTGTAGAATGTTGCGAAATCGATTCTTTGCTTTTTAAATAAGAGTGTCTTTTTTCAAAAGTTTGCTTATTACTGAAATATGTTGAACAAATAAATGTGTCAATTGAGATTCCAGCACATGTCACCTGGATAAATTCAGTTAACCGAAATAAGAATTATTTTCTAATTTAATTTAAATTTTTAAACATTTAATATGTTTTAACACAAGGTGAGTCTACTGTCATTCTAGTTAGTGAAAATTCCTATCAAATGATACATTTTTTTATCATTGTAAGCTTTGCATTAGTTGAAACCCGTAAACGCCTCGCGTCCTATTTATAGGACAGTTACATTTCGCTTCCTTGGATAAACGAAGTGCATTCTATTGTTTCTTTTTCACTTTGTCAATAGGTATTCCTAAATTCCTAAACTATTTTCAAAAGACATATACCCCCAGTTAGCCAGATTTTGAAGTCAAAGTGGCTTCATTTTGAAATTTTAAAATTTGATTTATTTTTGAGGTAATTTAAGGAATTAGAAGCTAATTTTTTGTTATTTTAATACAATTTTTAGAAAATCTATAATATTTATGTAAAAATGTTTTGATAAATTATTTTCTATTGTTTTTTTATATCTTTTCTAAAAAAAAAATATAAATAAATATCAATAATAATTTTTTTCTTGGCATTTAATTTTACTGAGCGGTTATCTTATTCTTGGTATTTTAAACATAATTTAATAAAAATTTACTGAAATCAATGTTTTAAATTAATTTGGCGTTAACAAGTTAAGTTACATTAATGTCCCGTTTTTGAAGCAACACGAAGGCTATTTAGGGACGGACCTCGTAATTTTGAACCGCGGTCAGATGACGAGGACGACACCTGAGCTAGCACCCCCCTCTCCAAACTTCCGCGCCACACCAACGGGAGGGCGTTTGGCCACTACGTATGATTTAGCGTGCAGCAGGCCCCATACACGGCGGATCCTCAGTGGAATCGTGTTTCGGGCCTGCGACCCTCCGGTCCCGAGGTCGAGACCTTACCACTAGGCCTCCGCGGCCTCGTTAACAAGTTAAGAAAAAGAGATATGAACAACAGAAATAATATATAGAATTCTGATGCAGAGTCGCAGAGGGATCGCTCAGCACGGCACTCATTAATTCAGACGTCGCCGTCGTTGGTATAATCTGCAGTGATATGTCAAATTTTTAATATGGAACTTTTTTTGTACGTTTTTCATCCATTGATTCAGGAGCTTTCCTTTGTTATCACTGATTTATCAGCCACTTGCGAGGGGTCCAAAGCCTCATTTGTACATTCGACCTCCCGTTTATATATTCTTTGCGCTATCTATATTTTAAAAAATAAATATCGAAGAAATATGAAAGTTTATATTGACTTCTTATATTCCTACTTTAGGTATGACTGGCAGAAATGGAGGTAAGTTCTCCTTTTCTTTAATAATATACAACGTGTCCACACTTATCGTGATCAATAACTAATTTCTAAACCGTTAGGGATAGACATATAGTTCCAATTGAAAAAACGCTTTAAATGAAGGGAAGAATGATAATATATGTTTCTTGAGTGAATAAATATATTCATGAAAAAGTTACGAATTCTAACTTTTTATGCGATCCCCCGGTCCTATCAGTCATATTTAGTAAAATAATTTTGACACTCTAGTATTTTAAACAAAAAAACACTCTTCTGCGACTAAAACTGACCGAGTTATGGAGCTTTGAATATCGCTGACTTAGACCATTTTACACCATTTCAATAGCCGTCTTGAAGACCATCTACCAGTCAATGCACAGCACTTGCGCGACGAAGCCGCTGATTGGTTAAAAATCATAAAATTCAAAGCTCCAGAACTCGTTCAATTTTAGCCGCAGAAGAATGGGACTTTTTTTGTTTAAAATGTTAGAATGTCAAGAATATTTTACTAAATATGACTGATAGGACCGGGGGATCGTATAAAAAGTTAGAATTCGTTTTTTTTCAGGAATATATTTAGTGACTCACAAAACATATATTATAATTTTTCCCTTCATTTAAAGCATTTTTCCAATTGGAACTATATGTCCATCTCTAACGGTTTAGAAATTAGTTATTGATCACAATAAGTGTGGACTCGCTGTATATTTAAATATTTAAGATTGTTTATATTTATTTCCTATATTTCTCCACGGGTATTATCGGTGGAAATAGAGGTAAGCATGTGTTCATTCTTTGACGAACACAGTGTGTTCAAAATATCTAAACATCGACACGAATTTCAGAAACATTAATCCTAGATATAGACGTTTAACTACAAAGTTGAGCAAAAGTACTGAAGAATGTTACGAAATTGATGGCAAAGGCAGAGGATTATGTTTGAAAAAAAAAGATATTTTATTTGATCCCTGACGTTAAATCTTCCTGGAACTAAAATACAATAGGCAGATAGAATAAGGTAATAAGCTTCTAAGAAGGTGCAAATACAATATTTTATATGTGTATATAATCTTCAATACAAATTCAATATTTCCCAGAAACTAATTACATGTTTTGCCAAAGAAAGTTTAGGCATAGGTTTAAGCAAATATTTTGCGCAGTCCGTCCAAAATGATAACTTTTTGAATATAAGTACCTACTAATGACACAACATAGAAACGCAAACAAATGCAAATATCATCTGCCTCTGATCTTAGGTTTTATTTACGAAATTCTAGGAAATACGATTCTAGAAAATGAAGATTTAAAATTTTAAAGGATTGGTAAAAAAAACTTGAAAATTTCACTCCATAATTCGTATTTAAACAGAGCATAAATGCATGAACATGAAAATAATATCTGCTTCTTATAGATTAATCACACGATAGATTCTATAATTATTCAGCAATAACCAAAAATGAGATCGATCGAAAGCATTTATGTGCTATCATATTAATGCACAGCTCGATTACCATCTGAAAAGCATTTTCTATAATCTGTAGATCTAGTTTCTCCATCAGTATTCTTTCGCTTTGTGATCTGTGATTGACCCCTGAAATGCGACATAATTTTCGCATGTGGAAATGTGTCGATAGGTGGCATAAGTCAGACGGTTTTAGTTAGCCTGTCTTTTTATACCTCTAACTAATTCTGATACAATGCTGAAATTTTGTACTAGGCCTAACAGGTTTGTGAGAAAAATTTTGCTGATTGAGTGATTTTGTCTTCTGAATCTGTATAAGAATTTTAAATTATTTTCCTTAGCATATATTTGTCACAATACTTTAGACGTAAAATCAACAAATTAAATAAATTATGCCTACCTCAGTTTCCAAGGGCCGGGAGCGCTTGTTGAGAGTTGGGGATCGACTTTCTGAAATATAATTATTGAATCCATATCCAATTCAAAGAAAGAGAAAGCCACTGAAACGAACACGTCTTATGTTGATGGTAGCGAAATCGTCTCTGCCTATTTACATTCTCTCCGCACAAGAGTAAACAAACTGTTGCCACTCAACTATAACAAAGCAATGGTTATTTACATGATGATAAAGGTTCTTTAAAAATACACACATTAAGAAAAGGTTGATTATATACAAAATATCACATTCAAGAAAGTTCGAATGTCCATTTACACACATTATTTGTTTTTGGACTATTTTCCCACCAATTCTCGACCAATATTCAAAGAGTCCTGTCTGAAGATACCTGCTCTGGATTGGTGGAAAAGTTCAAGCGTTCAGTTACGTCATTCGTTGGAAGAGGAGTTGCGACAATAATCATCTGCAATTTTTTTAACAACGTAATAAACTTCTACAGCTTTGTAACATGAATTTGAATTTAATTTTTATGTGTCTACGTTCAATATTTAAGAAATTAATGCGTGTAAGGTATTTCTGGCACTCTTGTGTATGTTTAGGGTAAGGTTGTTCAAGTCGTACCTATTCCATTCTGACTTTGTTTTCTCCAATCAGCAACGCTGATGGCTGTGCGCTGACTACTAGCATCGGCGATGTTTATTCCATTATTTAGAACGGAGCTTCGATGCGTTACAACTTAACCTCGAACAAAAATAAGTTTTCGGTAGTTTTCTTACAGTTTCCGTGCATATTTCTTAAGACGTAGAGCAATAAATATTATAAATAAAATGCTGTTATCTTTTAGGGTATCATTCTGTGCTATTTGAATAATTGCTTTTATGTAACTATGGCGCTCTGATTCGATTCATTCTTTCATAATGATTATTTCAAAAATTTCACGTGGCGTTGCTTAAGTTGTACCTCAAAGTCGTACCAGGAAAACCTTAAGGTTCTCGTGCGCATCAGAAGATAAATATCATTTATAGAAAGAAAATATTGTTCTTTTTAATATGTAATGTTAAATGTGCTTTTTTCTAATTTTTTGGCTGAGTCCATAAATGTGACTAAACGTACCGATAATACTTAGAGACGAGAAGATATGGACGAGGCGCTATGAAAATTACCCAGTGATGATATGGGCTTCAACTGAAGTATAATACTCAGAAACCGTAACTGAGACGTCACCTTCTAGAAATAAATAAACAATATGAATTTTGAAAACCGAAAGGGTTGTCCGAGGATTAACTCGAGACCGAATAGTTTATTCAAAGAATAGTAATGCAAGGTGTTTTTGCTTCATTTGCTTCCAAGGTACGACTTAAGACATAGGAGGTATGACTTAAGAACCGGTTTCCTTAGTTGTACCGATGTTATTACTTTAAGATTTGTTTATTTCACGACATATTGCGTGTATTTTTATCTTTCTTGTAATAAATAGGTGCAATATTCATAGAAGAAAGATTCAAAATGTAATCCTTTATTTAGTTAAACCTGCAATTTCTACACTTTTTTCTGTAGGCTTACGGCTTTTGTATTTCTGGCACTTTAGGTAGGCTTTTCTTCTGTAGGTGTACGACTTAACTCTATCGATACGGTAACGTCCCAAACGTCTCTTCAAGCAAAAGACGATGGCCGTCCGAAACGTCCGAATATCGCCGCGAAATTTTCACCCCCTTTCGTTAATTGTGATTGATTTCTCACCCGCTGCGCACACTTTCTTCTTTAGAGTGGCTCGCCCAGATGGGTTGGGGGGAAAGGAGGGTTTTCTTAGAATTCGGACAGTTCCAGCTGTAATTGTGGTTTTTGAGAAGGGGAGGGGAATTTCCCTCATCTTTGAAAGAGGAACTCGGACGTTCCTGTGTTTTGAGGTCCTCTATTCCATTGGTCTTGGGAATCAGAGGGTTAAGCAACCTTACCCTATATACTGAATTGCACGTGGTTATATGGAGTTCTTTTATTCCTTTTCAGACGGTGGAAAGTTGGGTCTAGTTGGTGGAAACGGAGGTAATCTTTTGTTGATTCTTTCATGTATATACTAGACAGAAAAATCTCATGCAAGTAAGAATTACAAATACTTATATGAAATTCTTATGTCCCACATTCAGGCATCAGCGACGGCAAGGGAGGTGAGAATACATTCTTTGCTTTGAGTAAATTTTAAAATTTTTTATACTATTAAGGTTCAATTGGAGGAAACAGAATTACAACTATGTTCATTCTTTGAGATTTCAGATCATATTTATAAATTAAAATTTATAAGAATTACACGATTCTACATGGAATTCTTATATTCTTCATTCAGGGTCAATCTATAGAAACTGAGCTAAGCAAATGTTTATTCTTTGATTTATATTCCGAAAGTCCAGGTTTCTCCGAACTCATGGAGGAACTTTGTAACAAACACAAAGTCCAGGTTATTCCGAACTCATGGAGGAACTTCGTAACAAACACTTCTTTAAATTGGAACCGCTCTATTGGATTGAATCTTGAGTGAATGTGCTGTCATCGGTAGTGGCGTTTTAATGATTATTGGTTTCGTGTGTTAAAAAGTATGAAAATCATTATCACCATTGATTCAGGGACATTTCTCTCTTATAATTGATTTCTCCGATAATTATAAGTATTATCAAATTTCCTAATTGGTGCTGCACGTTATTAAACTCAACTATTGCGGCTTGCTTACTTAAAACACGAGCACCAATTTCCTCCTTGTTTCCTTAGGGATTTGTATGGTGGTGGTGGTTAGAAAATAAACCGAATTTCGAGGACATGTTTAGCGGCGATTGCTATTCTTAAGAAAATGTCGGTATATACTCGATTTTAATATTCAGAACCTGATGCAGTTTCTTCAAACGCATAACTAGAACACAAATCCCGAAATAATTTAAGAAACAACTTAAAATAACTAGAACATAAATCCTGTAATAACTTGAAATAGCTAGAACATAAATCCTGAAATAACTTGAAATAACTAGAACATAAATCCTGAAATAACTTGAAATAGCTAGAACATAAATCCTGAAATAACTTGAAATAACTAGAACATAAATCCTGAAATAACTTG
>BGPR01014257.1:19958-39697 GCA_013235015.1 Araneus ventricosus | reverse complement strand
CAGACAAGGATATTATTTCAATGCAAATTGTAAATAACTGGTAAGGCCGCATAAGACACCCAAAACGGCCATGTGTGGCTTTAAGGCCGCAGGGTCCCCTCCCCTGATATAGGTAATTAAATTTTAAAGTGCTTTTTTTTTCTAAAGAGTTTTAACTGGTGTAATGCTACTGCTGGCCCACACCAAATTACTTTCAATCTTAATCATTGGCCCAATATAGTTTATTTAATGGTCATTATCTGGAACCAATATTTTTTAGTCAGTGCATTTTGATTGAGTACATTTAAAAAAGTTATCATAAATTTATTCCTTATTTGCAGATAAACGAAAACTAATAAATTTTGCTCGTGAAAAGTTTATAGCAGAACATGAATCTAAAGATGATTCAAAATCTGAAGATGATGATTCAAAATCTGAATATGATGATTCAGAATCTGAATATAATGAAGATCAAGAAAGCAATTTTCACACTGACAGGTAAAGAAATGTTCTTACCATTGAAAACATACTAAAAAGTTATTTGTGATTTCCATTTGAAATGTTGATCCTTATAGTTGTTGATTAGGTTAATGCAAAATGGCAGCCGGTTTTTATTTTTGTCTTTAAATGTTTTTAATGCTTTTGCTATAACTTTTTTAAGAGTAAAATGTTAGTATCTATTATTAAAAATTTGGTCTAAATTTTCCAAATAATTTCCTGATTTGTGATGCATCAGTTGTATTTATAGGACAGTTAATTTTATTTCCATAGCTAAACTAAATACATTCCATTGCTTCTTTTTTTAGTTATTAAAAATTATGATTCAGAATCAGAAGGTGCTGATTCAGAATCTGAAGATGATGAAGATCAAGAAAGCAATTTGCACACTGACAGGTAAAGAAATGTTCTTACCACTGAAAACATACTAAAAAGTTATTTGTGATTTCCATTTGAAATGTTTATCCTTATAGTTATTGATTAGGTTAATGCAAAATGGCAGCTGTTTTTTATTTTTGTCTTTAAATGTTTTTAATGCTTTTGCTATAACTATTTTAAGAGTAAAATGTTAGTATCTATTATTAAAAATTTGGTCTAAATTTTCCAAATAATTTCCTGATTTGTGATGCATCAGTTGCATTTTAACTGCTTAACATTCACCATATTATTTATATGACAGTTAATTTTATTTCCATATCTAAACTAAATACATTCCATTGCTTCTTTTTTTATTTGTTTAACAAGTCTATGTGTTTCCAAATTGCTAAACAATTTTCAACTGGAATATACCACCTATTAGTGAGATTTTCAAGTCTAGATGTCATTTTGAAAGGAGCAAAAGTCCTCCTTTTGATTTTCGAGGTAATGCAAGGGATTCAAAAGTAATGTTTTACTATATTTAAAAAAAAAATTAGCCTTTTTCTATTAAGGTTTTTTTTAAATGATTTTCTGCCGATTTTTTGATTATTGTTCCAAAAAAAAAATTGAGAGGATTCAATTTCACTTATTTATTTCAACTAATATTAGTATTTTTTATCCTAATTGAAAAGAAATCTATGCTTTAAATTAAGTTTGGGATTAACAGCTTAAAGCAGGGGTCCCAACCTTTTTTCCTTTACATACTCCTAGATTATTCTTTTTATTTTCACATACCCGCCCTTACTGTCGTATCCACCCCTCACCCCATAACCATCCATCTATCCAAAGAAGATTTTATCGGTAATGTTAATGGCTTGGGTAAATTTAAGAATCAAATGATTCAAACATTTGCAGTGCTTATTTTTGATTTTACATTTTAAAATGGCATTAGTTCAAAACCAAAATAAATGAAAGCAGTATTGTAATAATTTTGCATTAACTTAAATAAGGGCAGCTAAAAATTACACTTTGTTATTATCAACTATTCAAGTAGTGTAGTTATTGGATAGTAAGTTTTCACTTGGGGAAACAAAATTCTGTAACATTTTTAATCTCTTATGCTCTCTTGTTTCCGCCATTACCAACTTTAAATTCATGTACCACAGGTTGGGATCCTCCACCTTAAAGGATGAAAGGGTAATAAAATTAACCTGCGAGGTTGCGCAAGGGGGTGTCATGACACCCCACACGATGAAAATTCTAAAAATACTGATTTCCCTTGGGTTGAAAGGAGTGAAACCCACTGTATCTGCCTTCAAGTTCACATTCAACCAATACAACCTTTTTTTGGTGAAAAATTCCTTTCTTTTTTCATTGTAAATAGGCAGCGGGGGGTTGGCCGACACCCTCTGCGCATCCTCGTGTTACTGTTTTCTTAGCTTAGTTCAGTGAATGCATTTTTGAAAGGAGGATAAAGATGTCTCGCTATCTAAACTATTAAGAGGAAACTAAACGATTGCATAAAATGCTTGCTGAGGTTTCGATGAATAAAGAAAATATTGCTGAGTCAGACGACGAGTTAGTAGATAATTTAAATAAAAGTTACCATGATTCAGACCAGAAAACGACTTAGAATCAGATGATGAAATCTGCGTTTTGGATACGAACACTTTTAAAAAAAATTTTTGGGTGGGGGGAAAGATGGCAAAACAAAATGGTTGAAAGAAAAGCCTTGACAAAGTAGAAATGTTTCAGCCAAGAGTATATTGCTAAAACTTCCTCGGAATACCAAAATTTCTCAAATTGCTTCAAATACTCTAGAGGCCTGGTCACTTTTGATAAATGATTCTATGCTTGAAATGATAGAAAAATCAACAAATACCTATATTGAAAGGATAAATTTTGCAGAGAACGAGATGCTAAAATTTCAACAGTGTTGGAAATCGAGGTTTTTATTGGCCTTCTGTATTTGTGTGGAATTCACAAAGCTTCTAAAGTGAATGTGAGAGACTTGTGGGCTACTGATGGTACTTAGGGGGTATTTCATCTGGCGATGAGCCACAAGCGCTTTCTTATGAGATGTCTCCAATTTGATGATGTGTGAACCCTTGAAAGCTGAAAAGAGTTGGATAAGTTGGCACCTATTCGAGAGATTTTGTAAAATTCGTAGAAAACTGCGAAAATTCTCCTGCAATGTTGGTGAACATATCACCATTGATATAAAAGCTGGAGCCCTTTAGTTGCAGATGTTCATTTAGGCAGTATAGGCCAAATAAACCAGCTAAGTATAGAATAAAAATATTTGCTTTATTGGATTCAAGAACTTTCTATACTTCAAAAATGGAAGTTTATGCAGGTACCCAGCCTAATAGACCTTATATATTGGATAATTCTGCCAATGAAATTGTCACGAGACTGATGCAAAAGCTGCATACCTCTGGGCATAACATATCTGTAGACAACTGGTATAAATCATACCCCCTTTCACAGAAACTATTAGAGAAAAAAATTAGCTGTGGGAACTATTTGGAAAAATAAGAGGGAATTATCTCCTGAATTTGTTGGAACTAAAGGGAAAGCCCCGCACAGTTGCGTATTCGGAATTCAGAAAGAAACGATTGTTTCTTATATACCCAAGAAAAACGGAAGTTTTGTTTTGCTATCAACCTTGCGTAACGACAATAACATTGATGAAAGCACAGGAGAATTCTGAAAGTCGGAAATAATTACTTTTTACTATTTGACCAAAGGGGCAGTTGATGTTGTGGATGAAATGGGAGCTGCATATTCTACAACTAGAATTTCAAATAGATATCCCATGGTGATATTTGTTTCTATTTTGAACACTGCTACCATTAATTCCCGTGTGCTGCTTCTTTCAACAAAAGAGCCTCCAACAGAATTTGGAAAAAGAAAATATTTTATTAAAAAGTTAGCCCTTGACCTAATTCAACCTCATGCAGATCACAGGAAAAAGGCTGTTGAAGATCATAAAGAAAGCCTTAGAAACAATTTTTGTGGGCCAAACCCAAAAAAACAAGGCATCATATAAAGGTTGTTTATCTGTGTGACTGAAATAAGGACAGAAAGACAAAATCTTTTTCTGGAAATTGTAAAAAATATGTCTGTAAGGAACATATTTTTCAAGCCGTAATACTGTGTCCCAACTGTGCTAAGTAATATTATGTAAGCATTGTTTATTAAATTTTTTACCCTCTAAAAATTTGTTCCTATATGACTAGAAATGTTTGAATTGTTTATTTAGTACAGATATAGCATAAAAATGTTGCTAGTTTTGCTAAAATAGCAAAATAAAGAATTGGGGTGTCGCACAACCCCTTGCGCGTCCTTTGCATGCCTTATTGTTTGGGTTATCATACATACAGATCTTGAATGTAGACGCATGTGTGTATTGAGAGGAATTTTAAACATTCTGAAACCATGTTTATGGTTTTTTTTTTCTATGTGGTTTAATCATTATGTCTATGATTTGAATAGTGAATTCATGATTAATGAGACCTTAAAGGAGACATCAAATGTTATGTAACATATCATAATGCTAATGACCTGTTCAACGACTGTTTTTTTATTGCTGTCTTTATATTAATTTTAAAAATTGTATTGTTAGTAAAATCGTTTCTTGTTCAAATTTCTATAAATTCACTTGTACAGTTTAGTATCAAATGAAGTTTCATACTAATTTATGATCCTTTAATGATTTCCATTTTATTAAGATGTGCTTTTTCACCTTTTTTTTATGTGTGCTGGTGTAACTCTACAAGAATGTAAAAGACCTTTTTTTATGTGTACTTCATGTAATTGTTTTTTTAAACAAAATGCTTCATTATTTGAGGAATAAATAAGATATTGTGATTGAGATGAATGAAGCTTGAAAATTGTAATGACAGGAAAAAGCAATTTCACAATGTATCCATATGAGTGGGAAACAGGGATGAGATTCTTCCGACTTTTGGGGGATTTTCCGACTTTTTTTATTTTTCAAAAATTTTCCGACTTTTTTAATCAAATAAAACTTTCTCAAAATACGGGGGGGGGAATATATCTGAAGATCTGAGCTCCAAAAACTCAAATCAAATAGGTACTAACGAACTAGAGAGGCAACCATCCAAAAAAAGAAAAACAACTTCTTATAATATAAATATCTGTTCAAGAGAGCTTTATTTACAAAAATGGCAACTAATATAGTTAATACATTTTTGTGTTTCTTTTATTGTTTGTGATGTTTATTTTCCATTTAATCTAGAAAAGTGTACCCAGTATTCCAAATTTCAATTCAATGACTGTTTATCCAGAGTATTATATCTTATTTTTATTTTAAATGTGAATACACACTGATTAATTTCAACAAACATATGTTTTACTGATGTGTGCTTTATAATGGTACCATAATTTCTTTCTAATTGGTACTATTTTTTCTCATTAAGGGAAATTTGTATATAAATAGGATAGATTTAATACCAGTAGCAATTACAATATTTGTTGTACTTGAAATTCTTCAATATTATTGCTCAATTGTCGTTCGCACATTTTTTCAGACTTTTTGCTTTTTTTGGCAATCTTATCCCTGAGGAAAGCAAAATAAAGTATTAATTCAAGATTTTAAAAAATTAAGGTTTGTGTTTGTGTGTAATTTTTTAATTAAAATTATGTTTATTAACTAATTTTGCTTATTAATATTGAAGAATCTAATAGAAATATTTTCTCTCAATGTTTTCATGGCCAACATAATTCAGGCATTTGCATTCCTATCAGTATACTCACAGTTTAAAGACATAATTCACAGGATTTGGCTTATTTAATGCTAGATTGTTTAGTTGACTTTGCAAAATATGTTATATGTTAATAAAAAGCATTATTGATTGTTTCAAAAGTTCATCAATTAAGATAAATTTGTCTAACATTTTTTCTACAGGTCCGGTATATCAGAAGGAGATAAATCTATGGACTTTTCTGCAGTATGTGGTGTTTTATATTTATTATTCTGCATAATTTTTTACAAAAAAGTTGTTTTCATTATGCATTTGCTGTTGTTCTGCTTTGTATTTATGCAATATATTTTACTCATTATGCATCCTAATCAAATTATGATTTAACCTTATTTTTTAAAGAGTGGATGGTAAATTTCTTTAAAACGCACTTAAAAGGGACCAAGCTATTCAAACACTGGTGTAGCTTATCACAGTAGTTCAAAAACACAGAATTTTTGAAATAGTTAATTATATAAAAAATAATTTTTTGTATAGCCAATATGTTTTGTGACTTTACAAAACTGAATTTTGTAATACCACAGTTTGTTATAGGGATCAAAAAATATTTTCTTGGTGCTAATTTTATACTCACCATAAGAAATGCTAACTTTTTTAGCAGATCTGTTAAAAAAATATATTGCAATTAAATTGAAGCAAAAACTATTCCATTCTTCTAAAGAAATTATACCAAAGGATGATTTTTGTGATTTCATATTTACACATTTAAATTCATATTAAAATGATGATTGATAAATTATATATTTACCAAAATGCATTTCTTTTATTTTGGTATCAAGAATATCACTAATACTGTAGCTTAATACACATCAATTCACAAGTTGCGACTTAAAAAATGAATCATTTTTCTGCTCTATTTCAGTCTGTTATATTTTTTCCATTTAAAAGCCAAGTTCAAAATCAGCCACTTGACAGTTTTCAAACTGTTTTCTCTAAATAAATGTGATGGTTAATCCAGTATTACTTTGAAAACTTTTAAAATATAAAATGCTTTGTAAAATGTTGTTGTTCTTTAGATGGAATCTTTATATTTCTTTTTGCTCAAAAGGCAAGTCCAATTTTATATCACAGGAAAGTAAGGTGTGGTAAGTGTACCACAGGCTGGGAACCTTTGGGTTAAATTGTGGTCTGAATACATTTTAATCTTTAATTAAAAAAAAAAAAAGTGCTCTTAGAATTCTTGCATCAGATTCTGTTTTCTATTATTACCGCAAAAAAATTTAGTATAATTGATTTCCTCATATTAAATATTTTTCAGATGAAAAGAATGTTTAATAATATCAAATATATATGACTAAATAATTCATTATATTTTAGGACCAAAATAAATTTGAAGACTCTGGTCCTGGCCTATCGTCTCTTCTTCATCATTATCGTAACATTTTAAGAGAAACGAAATTACATCATGAACAAGAAATCTTAAGTTATAAGCAAAATATTAATGAACTCCAGTCAAAATTAAATTCAAAGGTATGTGTTCATAATGTTTTTACAAATAATATTTTTTCTCCAGGAAAATAGATAGGGTTTTAGAACCTATTTTTAAAACCAAGTCCCAACTAATAACTTACTTTTTAGTTAAAGCTAGCCTATATACAAAAATATAATTTGCCGAAGACCTTTCTCACTTTTTGTGGAAGTTATTTTATGAATATAGTATGAGTTATATAACCAAAGTAGAGAAATATAATGGCTGCTATGATTTTGGTTAGGAACTTTTCAAAAATGTCAGTCCTGGAGTTGGATGGTTTGAGGTAATTCTGTGTGAATTTATTGAAATAAATATATTTCATTTTGATTATTCAGCCTTCCAGTGTTATGGATTCTTTGTTTACTTAATTTGATTGGATTGGTTAACTCTTTTAGCAGTAAAATTTTATTATCTTATTATTTTTTCATTTAAAAAATATTTTTTTTAATGTTTCAAACCTGATTAATATTTACTTCATTAAAATAATTAATTTCACTGCTATCTCAGTAAATCGTATGTCATGCTGAGTAAATATTTGGCTTTTATGATTTAAATTATTTGGTTGTAGAGATTTAAAATAGAATTTTTTTTTCTTTTTAATAAATATAAAATATATGATTTTTTTTATATAAGTTTAATTAAATTAAGTATCAGTTTAATTTTCTAGTTATGAATTAAAATTCTTGATAATTTCAGCAATTATAATGCTCTTTGATTTAAAATTTTTCAGGTGCAAGAAGTTGAAGATTTGACTTTAAAGAATTCTGAATTACGAAAGAAATGTCAGAAGCTACGAATTGAAAAGAATGAATGCATTAATAAAATTTCTGAAGAATTTGCTGCTCAGAAAAAGTGCCAACTGTTCCTTGAGTCGGGTACTTAATTTCATTATTATATTTTATTTTTATTTTTTTTCTTACTTAAAAATGAGCTTAGAATTTAAGTAAATAAGAATTTCTGTTGAAAAAAAATTTCTGATATTTTCCCCCCTAAGTCTTTCTTATTGTTATAGAAAAGTTTCCTATAACTTCTTATCCATATCATTAATTAAAAAATAAATAAAGTTTATTACATTTAATACTTAATTGTGTAAAATAAAAAAATTCTCAAGAAAAATTAATCTGCCCTTTGAAAGGGTATTTTTCCCCTTTGATATGTTGCCAGCCTTTACTTTTAAACTATTTCACAAATATAGCTTTGCTTTATGGTGTTTTTTTATGTTTCCCAATGCATTATATTTGATAAACATAATTTATTCCATTATAATTATAGCTTTTGTTAACTATTTCAGCTATAAAATTCAAATATTTTTTTTATTAAATTGATTTACTAAGGATTTTTTATACTTCCAATTTAGTTTTTTTCATATATATATATATATTTTAATATTATTTCTTTTTAAGGTGCAATTGAAGAAATTAACGTCTTAAAACTTCAAGTACGGCATTTGGAAAAAGAGAAATCAAATTTTGAAAGAGAAAACTCTTTTTTAAAAGTAATACTGTTTTCCATGTTATTATTCATTTAGTTATGAATCATATCAATTATAATTTATTATGTTTATGGCATCAACATATGAGAAAGGCTTGCTCATTCTATTATGATTGATCATATTTGTACCTAATTATTTTTAATAATGCATTTTAAGAAACAGATGTGGTTCAAAGGGTTGCTGTTATAAGAAGGTTAATTTATCTGATCCTCTATCTTCATAGTAATAGAAAAGCTAACCGTTAGACGTTTAAATAGATTTTTTAAGACATCCAACTTACATTGTATTGTATTTTGAGATATTTCTAGTTTTAATCCTTAGAGGCATGGCTATTTACCCAGAACAATAAGGCACTGGTGGCGCACTTTGTACACCATCTTGCTTATCATTGATTAAGCTTCTTTACACCCAAGTACCTTAGTTTTCCACAGTGAATATTATAACATAGGTTCCAAAAGGTTTAATTTTGGCATCCTTCTTCTCCTTAAGAGATAAAGAATACCTACGAATCTCATTATTTCAAGCCTCGTTTCATTCGTTTTGCTTATTGCCAGTCTATTTCTTCTTACGTATAAATTTGTATACTTCATGAATGAATATACAGTGAAACCTCTTTGAACGGCCACCCCTCATAACGGCCAATTTTTCGTGGCACGGATTTTTCGGCCCATAGACCTAATGTTAAAATAACCCCTCTGAACGGCCGCCGGGTGGGTTCGCCCATCCCATTTGACCAACGTATAGGTTAGAGATTTACTTTTTAAACAGAAAAACGAACTTGAAAAAAGGGTTTTTTTTCCGAGAAAGGTAAAAACTTAAAACAGTCACAAATTGTATCCTTTTTTCAAAAAATGTAAAAAGTTATTAAATAAAGTACTATTTTCTCTTTAGATAAGTCTCAAACTTCATTTTAAATAATAAATATGTGTCAGACTTGTTTATATTATGTATTATAGCAATTATCTTGTAATTGTAATGAAAACCCTTCAGAGTGGCCAATTTTTCTCGGAACGGAAGGGTGGCCGCTCAGAGAGGTTTCACTGTATATATATGTTGGCAATCTTTGAGAAGTCTGTTGGATAATTTTTTTTTAAAAGAATTCATCGTACTCATAATCAGTTTTTTCAGAAACAATGAAAGCTTTCCAAAACTATTTTTACGAGGAGTCTTAAAAAATGCACTTTTTGGTGAATTTTTTTATTTATGAATGACCTAAACTTCCTTGACCTTTCACATTCTTCGTTATATAAATGGTTTTCATAAAATAGATTCTTTAGCATCTGATAAACCCCTAATGTCTTAAAGGTTATTGACCTTGTTTGAGTTGATTCAGATTTCATAATTTTCTTCATCAGAAAACTTTTGCAAAACTAAAAGGTAGCAATCTGGAGGTACAATTTGGCACCTTTTGAGGCAAAACATAAGGGCACGGGTGGCGTACAGAGTGCAATAAAACAGATCTCGGCTAAATAACCGTTGTATAAAGAGAGACTGACTGCCTCACAACCTCTGTTCCTGAATTCCATGCATTTGGAAGGGGTTGTAATAATGATTGCATTGTCACTTTTTCCTCTTGTGGTGCACTTTATATACTAGCCTGTGCCTTTGAGGATTAAATGTGTGATCTATTGTGATGGAGCAGATAAAAAGTGAAGTCAGCAAAATCCTTAACAAATAATCAGTTCTTATAGATATCATCTCAAGCATGATATGAAACTTCTTGAATACTTTGTGATTTTTTTATTGCTATCCATTTGATGAGCTGATTGTCTTAAATTTTTAAGCACCGTATTTAAAACTCTCTTGTTATTATTGCTAATTTATTATAAAAAATATGTTAATTCTCAGACAAATTTTGTATAGAAAAATTTCATGTCCTAGTATGCATACATCAGTTTGTTGGGGGGGAAATAAAAGATTTGACCTATTTCAAGCAGGTGTTCAACTATTTTTTTTCTAATAAAAAAATTGATTAATAAGCTGTTTTCAATAATAAGTCTACTTATTTTTGCAACAGTACAAGTTGGTTGACAGGTTGTCATAATACAGTGGTGCGCAAACCGTGGGTTGTGACCCCAAAAGGGGTCGCGAGAAAATTTTGTGGGCCACTAAATTAAAAGAAATTTATTTGACAATAAACAATGTAAGGTTTTTCTTCAAACCAGTGGGAGTGGCCTCCCCTAAACTTTCTCGTATACTTTTCAAACATTTGTCATTTCCCTTCCCCCTGCATTGATAAAAAGTTCGAACCAACTGTAACCCAGAATGCAATGACTATCAGAAGGTTTTTCTTTGTTGATTATAGTGATAGTAAAATATTGAGGTGAAGAATCATATTCAAAAAGATACGTATGTATTAAAACTTCGCAATATTTATTTTTTTTATCAAACTCTAGCAATGCAAGTTCCGCGTGCAGAGAAGAAAACAGGAGAATAGTTTGCTCGCTAAATAGCTTGCGCATGCGCAGAGATTTTTTTTTTTTAATACCCGCAACGGCCCAGCCTACTCAAAAAGGGTGTAAGGCAAAAAAGGCCGCCGGGGAAGCAAAGAAACCCTCAAGGCGCGTCGGCCAACGACAGGACCCAGCCCCTGCACCAGCATTTATTGAGACAAAGAGAAAAGTTTACAAACATTGCCCATAGTGGCAGTAAAATATAGAAAGGGTGCTGGACACATAAAGAATAAAAAGCGTGCCAGACACACAAGCTGAGTAAACGTAGTTACAAAAATGAAACACCAATACATACTATGCTCAAACAGGAGCAGAAATTAAATACAAAAGGTGCCGGACACAACACATAACGTCGTAACACAATTGATAAAAAGATACAAGCGACCAACTCATTGGTCGCCACGAAAATATACAATTAAAATGTTACAACAGATCAGCATAAAAATCTTGCAAATAAGCAATTAATAAATAAAATTATCATAAAACATCAATTACCATATATAAAAAGCAAATGTAAAACACACATAAAAGACAGACAAGACACACACACCAATCACAGCAAACATACACACACCAAGTCATATAAAAAGTTAAAAGAGAATTCCAAATAGGTCGTTTAAAAAGATCTAAATCCAAACCGGGAAACATCAGAGTGAGATCGACGACATCCGATTCGTTAAAAAGAGAACAGATAAAACAGTTAAAAGATTAAAAAGTCAATTAAGAAACACAATCCCAAATACAGGCTCGAAGGAGATCCCAACACATCCCAATTACCTACAACCAACCCCTGGAGAGAACGGAGGAACGAAACTAACCTCGTAAAATTTAAAAAACAACGACACATAAACCGACTAGGGCCAAAAAAGATTTAAATAGGTCTCTATTAAAATATTTTATGAGTTAAAAATAAGATCACAAAATCAGACAAGTTTAAAAGGTTTGCAGAGTAAGCATGGGATGGGAGAGCAGTAGACAATATATAAAAACCATTAAAAACAGTAAAATATTGCAATAAAATAATCAACAACAATACACAATACCACACAGTATAAAGAGATGAGGAACAAAAAGTTCATACAAAATAATGGCCGAATATGAAACGAAGTATAAAAAGTATAAGTCGTCATAAAATACCACCAAGTGACCGACACAGTTAAAATGCAATAAAACAGGTCTTAAAGCAAGTGAAAGTCCACTTAAGTCAAGTAATTAAAATAGAGTTAAAAATATCAAATGTTAAAAATGTACAAAGGATCTAAAAAAGTCAAAATATATAATTAACAAACAAAGCGACCCCACAATGAATATCTGAAGGGTCAAGACCACTGCGGAGTTAAGTGTAACTGAGAATAGTAGAGTGGCCTTCACGCCTTGGGTGACCCTACCAGGAGTATACACTCCCGACGTACTTCACCCACTCCTCCCAGAAACACTCCCAATAAGGGAAAACCCACAGTGGTAAACCAAATGTGCATACAAATACAACAAGAGTCGCAAGATAACAAAAAGATCCAAAAAGCCGTTACAAAACGGACAAACACCAAACAAAAGGAAAAAAGTTTAAAAATCAACACAGCTTTAAAAGATCCAAAAAACTCAAACAGGGAAAATCACACAGCTTGGGTCAACGAATCGCGCACGTCCCCACTGATCCTGAAGGCTTCTTTAAGTTTATTAAGGGCCTGGGAATTATTGATGAGATTTTGGAACCAGGCCCTTTTGTGGGCGTCTGCGGGTTTAACTAAATGAAATTTTTGGGTGAGCGAGCAGCTAAAGGTATAGTGATCTGCATCGCCCACCTGCCCACAGACGCACAAAGGGGAGTCTAGAATTTTAAAGCGACATAAATAAAAAGGAAATGGTCCATGCCCACTTAAAAAAAAGATTAAAAACTTGCTGTGAATTAAAAACTTCGGGCTTACGTGTTCGAGATATTCCCTGACTCTGGCTCCGGAGGTAGAATTGTATTGCCTGCAATAGTCGTTCCATTCTTTGATCATAAGTTTATTGAGTATCCTTTTAACATAGGAATGGGGAGCCGGGATAATTGTGTCAACCCCCGTGGTGGTCGCAAGTTTTGCCTTTTGGTCGGCCAGTTCGTTCTCCTGGATCCCTACGTGGGCTTTGACCCAGGAGAGGCCGACCAAATGTTTAATTTTTACAAGATCTTGTTTTATGTTATTTACAAAAGAAGATCTGGCGCTGGCACTCTTGATGGCGGCTATTGAGGAGAGGCTGTCAGTATGAATATTGATGGATACATTTTTGCTGGCAGCCCAGTTGGCCGCACAATGGATGGCGGCCAACTCTGCTTGAAAAACGGAATTGTGACTTTTAAGTTTGTAAAGGTGATTTTCAATGTTATTGTTTTCTTGGAGGATGCACACGGCGAATCCAGTCTCATCTTCGATCCTGGACCCGTCCATGTACACCTCAAAATCTGCGTTGGAAATATTTTCATTTAGGATAACAAATTTGCTGCTGGATGGAATATTTTTAATTGAGATATTATTGTCCAGTTGTATATTGCCCAAGATGTCAGTATAAAGATTGGTGTGTCCAGCCCAGATCCGAAACTTGATAAATTCGGTTTTGGCGACCACGTGCAAGGGGGGTGAGGGTCCCAGTCAGGGTGTTTAGAACATTTGTTGATGTAGTTCTATAAGCCCGAGTAAATTTGAGTAGAAAGATTCGTTGTATCGAGTGGAGTCGATCAACTTGTTGTTTGGTGAGGGCCCCACCCCAGACACTAGCGCCATAGAGCAGGGCCTTTTCAATTACTGTAGAATACCAAAGCTTGATTAGATTTTTGTTGAGACTCCACTTAGTTTTGACAATACGGTTAAAGTTACAAGTTAAAAACAATGCTTTATTTTGTAGCGATAAAATGTGGGGGGACCATGTGAACTTGTTGTCTAGAACTATCCCCAGAATTTTTAAACTGTCCGAAATTTTTATGGAGTAACCATTTATTTTAAGAGTGGGTTTCCTGTTCAGGACCATGTAGTTTCTTTTAGAAAACTTGTATGAACTGATGCTTCGAACAACCAACGCCTGGCACTTCTCTGCAGAAAGTTTCAGCTTGAGGTCGGATAGGTTGAGGGCGATTTGTTCGAGGGCTGAGTTGGTATTACTTTCAAGATCTCTAGCCCTCCTACACTGACCACAAGTGCCAGGTCGTCGGCAAAGACTTGAGTATAAAAGGTAGTATTGTTATTGCATAAAATAGTATTAATATAAATATTCCAAATAACAGGTACGATCACTGACCCCTGCGGACAACCCTTAAAACAATGTCTAGTGGTTTCACAAACGTCATTAATATATAAAACAGTTCGTTCACATAGGTAGTAAAAAATAAAATTCCTATAAAAACTAGGCGTGCGCAGAAGAAAACAGGAGAATAGCTTGCTCGCTAAATAGCTTGTGCATGCGCAGAGATTGTTTCCAATACGCAAGTAAAACGAGACGCCCTAAATGTTTGCTTCCTTACAAAATCTCGCCGCCAGAATTGGTTTTTGGCAAACTGCCAAGTTTTCGGAGTATCCCTTCTTTGCACAGGCATTTACACATGCGCATGGAGTTGAACAAGTATGCTATTATACAGACCGACAGACAGTCAGCCCGTTGACGGATTTTGTCCAAAATTTGATAGAAACCTACAAATTATGTTTAAAGACCACATACCAAATTTCATCCCCGTATCTCTAATAGTTTTCGAGTTATCGTGTTCACAGACACACACACACACAGACAGACATAATTCGAAAATTGTGTTTTTCGGACTCGGGGAGGTCTAAAACGTGGAGATTCGTCAAAATCTCGAGTTCGAATTTTTTGACGATTACAATACTTTTTCTTAGTATACGAGAAAGTAAAAACGTGGTTGTAACCCCCAGAGGGGTCGTGAAAAAATTTTAGACAAAGTGAGGGTGTTGGAAATGAAAATAGTTTGCGCACCACTGTCATAGTATCTTGTCCAGATGATGAAGGCCACCAGTAAATGAATTTCTTTGTTTTGCCTTTCAGAAAAGCTTCTTTCATCGATGGACATGGTCTTTGCTTGGTGGCGTGCATGATCGACTTCTAATGCCTCTTGAAGGTGCTGTTCGGCAGCTGGTGAGTGATTGACATCGTGAACACTCCTTCCTTCTATGGTTTTTTAGATTGTTCCTCTACTACCGTGCATCCTAAAGGCTGCCTATCTCCTCTGTAGTTTTCCCGCCGTGACATTTCAGAATGGAAAATTAAACTTTTCTCTTCACTGCTTATTTCATCATCCGATGAATGAATCAATAATTGATACATTCCAGAAGTTATCAAACGAAGAATATTCAGTTTATCTTTTATCTCTGTATGTGTATCTAAACTATTGAATAAATTATTTTCACAGTCTTTGAAATAAATGGAAACTATACATACTTTCACTTGAATTGCATTGTTTCCAAAAGTAGAAGTTAGTAAAATATTATCTTTCAAATGATGTACCAACAATGATTGATATATTGCAGACTCTATTCCAGAATCAATGATGGCTTCCATTCATTTTGAATCAATATAAATAATGATCTTCAAGTTCTAATTTAATTTATCAGTTTGGTATACTATTAAACCGTTTCTGTTTTTTGTTTTGTTTTATTTTTTCTTTTGCAAAACAAATATCATGCTAATCTGTTTTAATTTATAAGCATAAGAATTCTCGCGTTTTCATTCAAACCAAACTGCTTTAAGGCAGTACAAACGCTAGAACTAAAAGTTTTAATCCAACAAGAGAGGATTCAAAACAGATTTACGTTTGTTGGGAAAGCTTAGTGACAATATTTGTACGGAAAAAAACAGTCTGGCATATGAAAAAAAGTGGATTCCGAGAAACGCTGGGTTATTAACTATAAGGTAATTAAAAGGTTGGATTTAAAAATTTTAATTAAACAATATAGGATTCAAAGGATTTTTTTTACATTTTGGGGGGAACGTTTACGTTAGCGACAATATGTGTAAAAAAATAAATAAAAAATCGTTTTTATGCTTTTTTTTCTTTCTTTTTTTTGTATTAAAGTGTTTAACTTCATAACGTTTGTTAGGGAAAGTAAGTGACAATATTTGTTGATTGTAGAGAAAAACGGAGGCGGGGCATATGAAAATATATGGATCCCAAGGTCTCGCGTGACCTCACTTCTCTCCGCCCGGGAATATCCTATTATTCATGATAGCCCGTACAACGCCGGGACACACAGCTGGTATTGTATTAAAATTTGAAGTAAATACCTTGAATATTTGAGGAAATATGAGTATTTGTTGTAAATACTTTTTAACTGTGCGTGCATGAAACGTAGCATAAATTTTCTTTCATAACATCAATATCTTATATAAAAATTCCATTTGAATACCATTATGACTTGGAAAGTTGTATACAATACAGCCAGCAGAATTTCTGTTGTTCTCTAAGAGAAACAAAATGATGATGGGATCAATATTTTTTAAATTGAATTTTTGAACAGCAATATTGAATTTTATGAAAGTTGAATATCCGGACTACCCATCTTCTCTTATAAATTAAATACATAATTAAAATTGCAATTCGATTATTAATACTCGAAGATTCAAGTTTAAAAAATATTGATTTGTGGAAAGCCACTCATCATTTTGCTTCTCTTAGAGAACAACAGAAACTCTGCTGGCTTTACAGTTGTCATTACAATGCCTACTTCAGCATCCCCTACTGCTGTAATAACTTAGTCCATGACTTTCAAGCTCTTATCCCACAACAAGCTTCAACTTTCTTTTATTGTTTTTGTTGCCCAAAAACACAAACGCAGTTTTTCTACAAAATATATTTTTCATAAAGAGAATGGTGGTGCTATTTTTCAACAGTCATCTCTTATAATAATAAAGGAGAATGTGTGTTGGAGCTGTGCAGGACAGACCGCTAGACCTAGAGCAATGAAATTTGGCACAAACATACTTTGGAGGGTGAGAATGTGCACCTCCGAGCCATTTTTTATTTTTGAAATTTTAATTAATTAAAAATTAAGCTAAATTTTGACGTTTTTCCTTTATAACTTCCGAAAAGTTTACAGCACAAAAATTATTTTTACACCACTTAAAAATTTAAAAATTATCTTTTTAATGATATCAATTAAGTTGTCGTGCGATTTTTTCTGTAATTTCAATAAATTTTTAAAATATTTTTTGGCATAATTTACAACAATACTTTTCCTTGTTGCCACGCATTTCAAACCGTTTTCATTGTTTAAACAAATATTTAATTGCGTGTTTCTCTTCCAATGTTGAAAACTATGAAAATACCTAACTGGATTTTACTTTCCTCTTTTATTTGATCAATTTTTCTGTGAAATATGTAAAGGGAGTCCTCAAGATAGTAAGTATATAATGAAATAATCCGTTAAAATGAAATTGTATTGTTGGTATGTTGTAATTCTTTTATCAGCGTGTTTTAAGCCAATTCGAATGCTGCTGGACGTAAAATGTTCCGCGCTACTTTAATGTTGAAATCAAACGCATTTTACGTTAATGTAGACAAGGAACAGAACAAGTGCAAGGCTATGAAAAGAACTCGGGTTAAATGTCTATAGCAATTTGAAGTTTAAAGCTACTTTGTTAAGGGAACCATGAATATAAAATTATGCATACGAGATTCAGATGAAATTTTACTTCCGGCGATCAAGCTGGACCCCGAAGGCGGCTAGTACATAAGATAGAAACAATGATCAAAAATTCAAGAACACATAGAAAATTGAATGTTCCCGACAGCTTCTGTCATTTACCCGTGCACTGACCGGCTGCGATACCATCTCGTGTTTTTATGGTATAGAGAAAATGAAAGAAATTGTGACCAGAAATTACAGTTGGGCCGAGATTTTTCTGGATTCTACCTCATCGAAAGCTGCTAGAATCCCGTTGGAGTGAACCTTGTATTGTATGGGTTGAAATCAGTGGCGAATCCAGGATTCGGGTCTGGGGCCCCCCGAGGTCATAAAAAATTTGTATCGTAGTGACGAATGTTAAACCTCATGGCTTATATAAACCAAAACACTTTAACTTTACAGACTTTCCTCATCTGACAATAAGAATCATAAAGAACACTCCAATACTTTCGATAATTTAATAAAAAATACAATGAAGTAGCTGACCAAAAAATGTTTTCGACCGCGCCAACGCTGCAAGTGCAAGTGGAATGACTAGAAAAGTAGGAAAATTTTCGAGCCTGTCAAGTCAGAAAGCAATGTTGTCACAGTTTTATTACAATTCTTTTAAAATGAAAATCAAGATCAAACAGTTATAGTGATTTTAAATTAAATCAAGAATTTTGGTTTAGCTCTGGGGGGGGGAGGCTGCAGCCCGATAGCCCCTCCCCTGGATTCGCCACTGGTTGAAATAATATTATACGTTGAACGAGGACCGATATTACAGATTTGTGACTTTGACAAAGAAAAATACGCTAAGATCTAACTTTTACCTGACGGAAGCGTACCATGAATACTTTTTGACGTAAACTTACGTCCCTCCATAGTGGTATAATGGGGTGTCGGAAAAGGAAAAAATTATGAAGTTTTTCGTGGTATTTTTAAACGCTTATAGCTCCGCAACCAAATAACATCGAGAGTTGGTTTTAGTTTCATTTAACAGAGAAAGGTGGACATGAAGATTTCAAAAAGAATTTGAAATTACTGTTTAGTCACAGTCGAGTTGCAAAGTTGGTGAAAATCACGAAGAATTTTGATGACGTCACAGCGATCGATGCGCGCGCACGCAGTGACCAACCTAGCTTCCCGCGCTTTCTCATGCCTAACTGTCTGGCGGCCTCAGTCGGTTGTGAGCTGTATATAAACTGGATTTTCCAAATTAACATCATTTTAATCTCAATATGGTTCCTACAAATTATCCAAATATATTAGGCAATTCATTCATCGATCTTACGTTCACGCGAAATATTACTCCAGAATTGTTGAATTACGTTTGCTATTTCTCGTACCATCGATCGATTTTACATTAGATTGTTACTAACAGAAAGTGTATCTAATATTAATAATATGAATAAATATATTACATTTGAAAACAAGAATTTTTTCGCGGAAAAAAAACCCAACCAAAATCGCGAATCAGTCGCATAAATTGAGAGTTATAAAGAGCTACTCCAGTCACATAATCTCCGAGTCACAAAGAGTTACTCCAGTCACATAATCTCCGAGTCACCCTCTCTTTGATTTCAAATCATATTCTCAACACGAAATTTAAAAAAATTAATGAAATCAAGAAAAGAGCTTAAAATAAATCGTATGCGCGATCTTAAGAAGCGTTGTGTCGCGGGATCGAACCCGAGGTCGTGTTCGTACTCTGTTTTTACTTTAGTTTGCAATGAGTTTGACGCAGAAGCTTGCGGAAAATTCGACTTGTGGTGACTTCGTTTGCAATAACTTGTCTCAAGCTTGCATTCTTGTCGTGTCAAATTTGTTGCAGATTTGCGGAACAAGATTGCTGCAAACTAAAATTGCTATCTGGGTATCTTGTCATGACAAACGTGATGCTGCAACTTTGCATCAAACTTCCTGCAAAGTAACAAAGCATAATCGACCAATCCACTTACAAAACGAGTTTGCTATGAAGTTGTTATGACGAACTTCAAGCTTGCCGCGTCAAACTCATGGCAAACTATAGCAAAAACAGAGTAAGAAGACAAC
>BGPR01014257.1:1573-12972 GCA_013235015.1 Araneus ventricosus | reverse complement strand
ATTCCGGGACTGAAACGCCACGTGCGCAAAAGTTCGAGTTTCGTCTCTAGTTTTCTTAACTTCAGCCATAATTTCTCTACCCGCAACCTCTACAGAGGATGACGACTCCGTCACCATTGTATCCAATGACGTTCCCGGAGTATACACTGGAGCTGAGGATTGTAGAAAAGCCGGATTAAACTCTTCGAATATGATTTGCTGTTGCCCGAAACGGTCAAAGAGCATTTGTTGCTGCTCGGGCACCGAAATGTTTTGATTGGTGGCCTGTTGTAAAATATCAGCTCTCACCCTTTTGTTGCTTGCGAAGTCGTCGTCGCCTCTCCGCTTCTTTTGCTTCTTTTCCACTTCTGCTGGTGCTGCCCCCAATAAGTGTCGATCCGCATCAGGGTGTTTCCCTTCGGTTCCCAACGCCTCCACCGGCAAAACATGTACACAAAATAGAGTCTTTTGCACCGTCAGGATGGTATATGTTGTGTATTCCGGCACTGCATAAGTGCAATGCGGCTGGAGCACAAACTGATCATAGATGTATTGATCGAGTCTATGGAACCATTTGTCCTCGACTCGAAAACTAGAGTTGTGTAAGCCATCGTTCAGTTTGTAAAAAAGCATGGGAGCGTCCGTCGTTTGATATAGATGCACTTGCCCTTTTGGCACTGTCCGCTGTCCAAACGTAAAGTAGGCCTTTACAAGGAATTCGTGGTCGTTCCAGCAAAATCCGGCCCTCACGTCGGTGTTGCGCAGTCCTCGTTGCACAGGTCTCCAGAATCGTTCTTCAAGTTTTTCAAAATTGACTTTGCGGGGCTGGAACGGTGCGAGTTTACTAGATTCCATGGCGGTTCGCACAAAATTGTCTCTGAGGACTTCATTGCTCCAAGTCCTCGGCGTGCCTTGCAGCAATGTATGAAAATTGAGAAGCTGATCGTGGAGTTTAAAACTGAAAACAGTCACGTCCGTCAATTGCAGAAAGTAATCCTTGCTCCTGGGATGATGCAGAGTCGGTGCCGAAGCTACAGGCTGCTCTGGAAACATGTTGTTGGCGAATGAACAGCTGGTGGTTGAAAGTGTCCCTTTTATATACAATAGTGGCCGGATGTGGCGTTGGCGTCGTTAATGTACGAGCATATCAATTTCGTACCGGAAGAATCTTTGCACTCCTCCTCGTAAGGCCAGCCACTTGAAACAGTTTGTGCTCATACAGAATGTGCACGGCCTCGAATCGGGATCCGTCTCCCAGACTTTGACTGCCACCCTCGCTTTAAAAGGATGATGATTTGGCCACTTTTCCAGTTCTCTTGCCAATAAATTGTAACTGAGGCGGTCGACACAATAAACACTTCGTGTCGACTTGGCTACATATCTCAAATCTTCTTCTAAAGCTTGTTGCCAATACTTTTCGTTTTTTCTCGAAGCAGTCTCGAATCCGTTGGTCAGCACAAACTCTCCTTCTCTGAGTGCCAGAGCATAGTTTGTCGAGTGGTGAAAAATTCGTTCTTCTAGAGGTTTAAAGGATTGCACCGGTTTCCACCATTCGTCCTGCCTTGGTGGTGGCACGTCTCTTTTAGGCGTCTTGGCAAAGGTGGGTACTTGTAGAGGAGTCTAGGGTGCTCGCACTGGACGTGGTTTCCTCTTGAGAACAATTCTCGGATCTTTGGGCCGCAAGGAAGAAGAGGGTCTTTTAAATTTCTGTGGCCTGCAAGAAACAGGAGGTTTCTCGTCGTTCAAAGCAGGTGTACTGGTTGGTTGGTAGTGCAAGACAGGTGGCTCCTTTTGGGAAGTCATAGAAGGTTTAGTCTCGTCCATAGCAGGTGGTGAGTGAAGGGGCTCCTTCTGGGAAGGCATAGCAGGAGGTGGCTCCATAGCAGGTGGTTTGGTCTCATCCATAGCAGGTTGGTTGTCCATAGCATGTGGTGAATTAATGGGAGAAGGAATGTTTGTCATTTCTTCAAAGTTTGGAAGATCGGGGCTGTAACTCAGCTCACCTTCTTCGTAGTTGAATTCGGCAGCAGGCGCCGTCTCCTTCTCCCAGTCGATGTTGTCCAGATGGTCTAATAAATCGGCATACCTATCCATGGTGCTTATGATGAATTGGTGCGACTTTTGTTATTATATATACGTTGGCAAGCGGAAACGACTGGAACCACAAAATATCCTTGAAAAAAAATATTTTTCAACGGGTATTGTAAACATAATTCTCAACAGGCTTGCTCAGTTCTATGCAGTGTCAAGCCATCATCAGATTTATCCCCTTTTACATAATAACGCTCAAATCTAAAAGTATGCGTCGCTTTGCCATCAAACCAATGAATTTCTTTCGGAACTGATGGAAAGAGTATCTTAAACACGTCGTTGGGCTGCATCTGCTTTGGTTGCGACATGCGTTCGAGTTCCTCATCGTCTGTGACAATCACCAAATCTCCTTCCCCTTCGTGACACGACTTTGGTGTTTCGTCCATGTTACTAAACGTCTTGGGTGTTTCGTCCATGTTATGAGAGTCGTCCATGTTACAAGATGTTTCGTCGTTACGAGTCTTGGGAGTCAGGCGACGATAAAAATTCATAAATTTGGACCTTGCCGCTTGAATCAAATCCTCAAAATCGACAGATTCATCGTGACTCCCTTGTTAGACGACTCGATACACGGCCGATTTAATTGGATTGGAGCAGTAAAACAAGCCGTAGCGTGTCCCCACCTGTGTGACTCGAGCTGTCGTAAACACGTGAAGCAATAATCGGCCATCCCGCCTGGGAACAATTTCAAAATGTTGATGGCTTCGCCAAACGTGAGAATCTTCATGTGCGGATAGGTCGTCGGTATTCCACGTCGTAACATTGGAAAAGTTTTTCGTGATCAATACTTGTTGAAGAAGTCGAGGTGAACAGTTGTAGCCAGAGATGTTAACAGGTGCGTTGATTGTTGAAGAATGAGCTCGTGAACCAATCCATCGTCATTTTTTACCCTTTGGAATTTTTTTTCAAAGGGTATCTTAAATTCCTTTCCTTTAACACTATGATCTATGGAGACACATTGAAAACGAAGGGGTCTTGTCATTTTCAATATACCGCCATAGACCATAATGTTAGAGTAAAGGACTTGTTTGGAACTGTAAGTTTTTATCAAGTTTTATTTAGATTGTTAATATAGCAATGAATGAATAAACGAAACAGATTTTGGTTTTCAACATGCACCATACTTGTGCAGATTTATTAATACTTTAAAGTTACATGGCTTGACATTCATCAGTTGAGGCATTCATTTCATCGTCAGTTGAAGATTCAGTCGAAGAATCTGTCCAAGAATCGGTCGACGAGGCATCATCATCCATCGAGGCATCTCTCGACACTCGCAGTATTTCATCCATATCCTCGCCCGTCAGCGGTTTCATGAACCTTAACCACAAGGATGAGGGTCGATCTAAATGTTTCGCACAGCACTTGTGCACATAGTGGCCGCACGTCAAAACCACCTTTTTCGTACTCGTTGAGTAGATTCTGTCACACCATTGGCAAAACATGTTTCAAGCGATTGTCGTTGCAGTCTGAATGAGCCAGGCGTCTCTCTTTTATAGCTACCCTGTGGCCTTCCCGTTTCATGCATATAAAAGGGGAGACATATTTTGTAGGGTCATTCTAGCTCCCCTCTTTGCGTTTACCTCTCTGACCAAAATGTCGTCTGATGATGAGACCGTGTTTCTTCATTGCCGTGAACCATTCTATTGAGGTTTTTGCCATCACGGAAAATTAACCAAAACGGATACGGATTTATCATGCGGACATAAGTATCATTTGGGATGTCTTGTGAGATTCTACAGAATGCAAGACCACCCATCCTGCCCCGAATGCACACACGAGGCAGCTAGGTTCCAATGCAGCCACTGCGGCCTTTTCATCAAAAACAAACGTGAAGCCACTGAACTGTTTTGTCAATGCGTGTACCACATTACCTGTGTTAAAAGACTGATGCAACAAGACATAAGAAACTGTGCATGGTGCAAAAAGAGATTTGATCTCTACGATTATTGCCAAATGAATGAAAAGATGCCCTTACGACGAAAGAAATTGTAAATATTCTTGTAAAATAATCACCTTATTGTAAATATCATCAATAAATCTGCACAAGTATGGTGCAAGTTTAAAAATTCAAATGTGTTGTCTTTTTTTTCTGTCAAAGGAGCCGAGTGGCTTCTAGGTGAGCAATTTCCATCCGCATTGTTTGCTTGTTTGTTGTAGGATGGCAAAAGAAACGGGGAGAATGCAGAGGCAAATAGAGCTGTCTATTTGTCTCTGCATTCTCCCCGTTTTTTCTGTGTCGATTCATCACCGACCTCGGTGGTTTGAGAATTATGAAAGACATTTTAACATACACGCCTGTGGTGAGAATTATTAAAGTCGTTTTCAATCTGTTGGTAGCTGAAATCAACTCGTTGGGTTTCCTTTAACATGACGCACTGAAAATGAAGGGCCAATGCGCCTCCATAGATGGTAGCTGAAAGGCTTGGAGTTACTCAAAAGCTGACTTTGCCAACTTTTAGTCAACAAGAACGTGTCGCGTTTCGTTGGCATCGTAAAGTGTAGCTTATCGGTGATGCTTGCAGATGGGGTGGTCGTAACGAAATGAGCTGATGACCGAGGCTGGTGGTATAACCTCCGGATGAGGTCACGTGACTAACGAGGGGAGAGCGCATGCGCAAAAACAGGGTGAAAGGAAAGAAAAGAGAAATAAAAAATAAAAATAAAATGATGACGTCATCAAAAAAAATAATGATAAGTATTCATACGGTAGAAAAGAAAAAGGTTCTACCTCCTATTATAGACCGTTTTTTGTCAGTGTTTTTTGGTAGTGCGCTGATTGGTTGTTTCTGGTCACGTGTGCCAAGTGTAAAGAGTATGATGATATATTGAAATGTATAACTTGGCATTGTGCCAAGCTATAATTTTTTTTCATAGTTGTGATTGGTTCATACTGGTCATGTGATCCTCACAGGCGTCTATAAAAGGACGCCACCTCGGGCCACGAGCTCATTCTGCATACAACACCCCACCTGCAAGCATCTCTGGCATGATTCCTTCTCCAACATGTCTGAACGTACATTTTACAGGCTTTTGAAAAAGAATTTAAACGTTCGTATCCGTTGTCCCGACTGTATGAAAGCAATGACTTTGGATGAATTCTATAACGATCATGCACCAATTTGACACAATTTAAGTAAATTCAGTGTGTGCCTTTTTTGTTTCGGGGCACACGGTTGGAAACGTGGTGAAAAACGCCATGGATGCAACTGGACACACATGATTGAATGTTTAAAGAGATTCGTGGATGCGAATCGCATTCGCACGATCGAAACTCTTCCTGTAACGACCCCCAATATCCCAATGTGTGGAGATCGATGTCGAAAATCTAGGTTGATACCTCGCGACATGTGTGTTCGAGTCAAAGACAGAACCAACGAATTATACGATTTCTAAGCACCCATCTTTGAAAAACCCGACATGTGGATCGAGGCGGGTGGAGTGAAATTTGACGCACGCTTTGGTTTGGGTCCAGACGTGTACGCGATAGTGCAGAGATATTTGAAGGGTGACATGCATTGGTTTCACTTGATGGTGAAACACAATGCGTTTGATACGTTCGTGAGTGCATTGACGCCGATTAAAGATCAATTCGTCGTGTTATCGTACTGGTGCTTGTGCGACGGTTTAAAGGGTGAAAACGGGCAACGACAAACGCATCGACACATGATCGTGGCTTGCGAACTCGAGAGTACCTTCGCACAAGATTTGGCGCATAAAGTGAGAATTTCAAATAACAGGGCCAAGTTAAACGTGCCCATAAAAGACGTTCATCATTTATTCCGAACGATCGCGTACGTGAGTCAACCGAGAGCGTCTTGCGATCGTGGTTTACCAGACGACCTGGAGGCTGAGGAGGGCAGTTTGTCTCATTTTTACTTGTCCCATTCAGTATCCGAGCACGTCATAGCGTTTGCTTGCACGTTGGTTCCAGGCGGAATTGAATCATTGCTAGTGGAGCAAAATCGAAATAAGAATGTGGTCGATTGGGAAGGGGACGCGGTGAAGCGTCCACGGAAATGGAAAGTACCGATCAGCATCACAGATTTTCGATTTCAAAACTGCGTGATTCCTGTGGATAAACAGTACGAACCGACCGAGGAGGAAACTGATTTTTGTTTGTATTTGCACGGAGAAAAATTCCCGTATTTCAAAATGAATCCCAGTTTGTTGTACTTGTCGGATGACGAATGGCTCGCGTATCAGGCTAGCAAGGGTAACACGTTCCAATCGATCTGAGAGGAATTGTACGTGTTGTCTCCGAAGCAGCAAAATATAATGAATCAAATTAAGCGAATGGAAGAAAAGATGAAAATGCGCATCAATGCTCGGTGGGAACCTAAATATTCCGAGTTGCAAGCCATACATGAGACGTTGGAATCTCAATTTTCCGAGTTGCAAGCGGAAAAAGGAATGATAGAATCTAAATATTCCGAGTTGCAAGCGAAACATGTGACGTTGGAAAAGGAAAGGGACGCATTGAAAACTGAACTGATTCTGGTAGAAAAGGAGAGAAACGCTTTAAGAAATGAACTTGCCGACTTGAAAATAGAAGTTTTAAAAGCAGAATTGAGCGCTACTAAAGCTAAACTGACCGATGCTGAAGCTAAAATTGTTGAACTGAGCGCTACTAAAGCTAAACTGGCCGATGTCGAAGTTAAATTGGCCGCTGCTGAAGCTAAAATGACAGCTTATGAAGCTAAAATTGTTGAACTGCAGAGAATATCGTCAATTTTGTAATCTAGTTAAATTTGTCTAACCGTGACCTTGAAATTTTTTTTTCCTTAAAGGGTATAAAAGGCCGCTAGCTTGGGCAACAGCTTCCTTTCATCTCAACCATCCCACCTGCAAATATCTTCGATCATGACTGAAATCAATACGTTATCCGAAATGGAGGAGATATCATATAAACTCGAAACGTTTGATATATCTAAAGAAGCACCTTCTCCATTCGTTCCGACGCCTGAAGAAACACCTTCTACATTCGTTCCGTTACCCAAAGAAGCAACGGTGCCTGAACCAATACAAATTTATTCCCGATTCTCACCGCTAGGCTTTGCGACAGTGTGCATCGATAACATACAAGTCGCGGTCGTGATGGCTACGGTTTGGTTCAAGGAACCCCTGATCGCCTGATGGGAAGAAAAAGTGCTTTACTTGTTGAACCAATATAGTGTGGTTAACGTGTATTGCAATGGAAACTACATGAGATTAAAAATTTGGCACCGAATCATATGAACGTGCGTCTAAACTTTGATACGTCGCGGTTAAAATTTAATTGTCATTTCTGTCATCGAAAATGTTCAATCGTCAAAGCCTATCTGTCGTATAGGAAAGTTGGAAAACGGAAACCATGTGATATAATTCACGATTAGAAATACGTCCAAAAAAATTTTTTTCAAAGGGTATAAAAGGCCACCAGCCTTGGCCACAGCTTCATTTCATCTCGACCACTCCACCTGCAAACATCTCCAGCTTTCTGCGATAACTTTTTCAAGAGACGAAAGGCCACCAGTCTTGTCCACAGCTTCATTTCGTTACGACACCTGAAACATTTCTGGCTACCATCACTTTTTCAAGAGACGAAAGGCCACCAGCCAAAGCTTCATTTCAAGCATCTCTGGCTACCATAAAGACGTTGTTATAAAACGGCTACATTTCATTATGACCCCTGCAAGCATCTCTGGCTACGATCATCACAAAACATTATTATAAAAGACAACCTACAAGCATCTCTGGCTACGATAAAGACGTTGTTATAAAACGGCTACATTTCGTTACGTTGCCTGCCCATCGTCATAAATGTTTCTCAAATCTTGTGTACCGACCTCGGCTCCCAAACCAATTTTTAAAAAAGAGGGAAAGGAGTCAAAAGACTCCTTTCCCTTTACATCATTCAAACGGAGACATCAGCTCCTTACAGCAGTCATTCAACAGGGCCAGCCTCGCATACGCCTGAGATTGTAGTGAAACATACAGTCAAAGTTGTATGAGGAAATATGAGGAAATGTCAATATGAGGAAAAACCATTTTTATCGAGCCTTCCTGTTTTTAGGACACGTTTTCTCCGTATTATTTTTGTAACCTCGTGATAACAACGATTTGGAGGAAACGCATCCTGTTGGTTAATATATTTCGGGTTTATCGCTTCCTTTCCTCAATAACAATACGGGGAAACGCCATTTTTATCGCCCGCTCGAAAGTATCACTGACGTTGTTAATATATTTTGAGCTAATCGCTTCCTGCACGAGGCAACATCTCACGTTTCATTCTGTTATTCCTTTTTGGAACTACGACACACTCCATCCTGTTATTGCTTTTAACTTTTGTGGGCCTCGTGCAATTTTGACATCCTGTTTCTGGCCTTGCCAATTCCCGTTTCATGCACATAAAAGACGAGAGGCGTTTGACAACTTCATTCTAGCTTCAATCATCTCTTAGAGTTTACCTCTCTCTTACAATGACTACTCCCTTACAAGATATTGCCTTTGTGGGCCACGCCCACTGGTTCCAGTTTAATGATGGAATACGTTACCCAGCAGAAATTGGGGTGTCGGAGGTGTTACTCTTTGGCATTCCTGAAGACAGACGACGGGCCATTTTAATCACGGTGGATAATACGGGCTGCATCGTACATGCAAAGGATAGGCCCATCAACAGAGTGGCGAGCCGGAACATTTCGCATTTGCCCTTTGGATACAAGGGTACATACACCAAGGAAGAAGCTGAAAGGATGGTCATCCGCTTTGTCCAGGATAAACTCGTAGCGGTGAAAGGGCTTGATCAAAAGGTCTATTTTGAAAGCCTCGGGTTGACAGTGGTCGACATCGAGACGGAGGTTTTGCCATGTTGCCCGAAATGCGAAAATCTCCCGGACGAGGTGCGCCATCCTAATACATCTCCAAAGTTCCGTCACAGCATACACTACAGGCACGATGACCGCAAATGCAGTCGAATCATTGCAATTGGATTTGCCAAGTATCTGGAGATGAAGAGGCGAGACGAACCTGACAAATACTGGGACGACCAGGCCAAATCAACCGAATCTAATTGGGACAATAACGAAAAAAGTGTGGCAGAGTGGGACGACGACCAGGCCGAATCATCCGAGTGGGACAACAACGAACCCGTAGCACTGGACGAGCCAGCAAGCAAACTCTCGGAGCCCAAGCAACCCGAGGGGGATGATGAACCAATCATCGAAAAAGATGTGATTGTCTTGAATTTAAAGGAATTGAAAAACTCTGTAGACACTTTGACTGTAGAAAAAGGAAATTTAAAAATCATCATCAACTTGTAACCCTTATTTCAATAAATCTGCACAAAAATTGTGCAAGTTTTAAAAATCCAAATCTGTTGTCTTTTTTTCTGTCAAAGGAGCCGAGTGGCTTCTAGGTGAGCAATGTCCATCTGCATTGTTCGCTTTTTTGTTGTAGGATGGCAAAAAATGGGGAGAATGCAGAGGCAAATAGAGTTTCTTCGGCTCTATTTGTCTCTGCATTCTCCCCATCTTTTTTTGTGTCGATTCATCGCCGAGGTTGGATTCAACCATAACTTTGCAAGATTTGTAAGCTTTCAGAGCCCATATCTTGAGAACCAAAAGGGCTAACGACATGAAAGTTCGACCAACACGTAGAATTTATCAAATACTTTCGAACGATACCACTTGTGTCCCATTCCAAGAATTTTGAATTTTTTGAAACCTGGTCTCGAAATTTTCAATCTCGGCTCCTAATTGTAGCAGCCACTCGAATAAGGTATCGTTCGATAGAGAACGTCAAATAGGATTCACCCAAAGCAACTTTGAAATCCTCCTGTGATAATTAAGCCATGTAAAGCTCGAGCAAACATTTCAATTTTTAAGCTTTCAGAGCCCATATCTCGGGAACCAGTGTAGCTAGCGACGTGAAATTTTCACCAGCATGTAGAGTGTGTCAAATACTTTCGAACAATGTAATTTTTTTAAAAATTTCAACGCTTTTAAAAATTTGCGAACCGATCTGGAACCCTATTGAGGCCAGGATTTCGGTAAACAAGTCAATCGACATTATTTGTCGAGACAATTCGTTTGATACCTTACATGACCCACCCACTATGAAAATTGACCCACTTCCGGTGAGACCGGAAGTGGGTGCCTATCGTATTTTTTCGACCCTATGCATCGTTTAGCGTTGATCCGGCATCGAACCGACGCGCTGGAAGCTAGTTTCGACAGGGATGGTTCTGCGCATGCGCAAACGTGGTCGATGCATGAAGGCCCCCCAACATCCCATAGACACAAAACCCAAGTCCATAGCCTCAATAGGTGTCGAGATATGACGTGAAACGTACTGCGCATGCGCAAACAGAAACCACTATGGGATGCTTTCAAATCCTATGGGACATCTATATGTCCAAGAACCAAGTCTCTACCACCAGTGGTTCTCGAGATATAGCGAGAAACGTACTGCGCATGCGCAAACATATGGCTAAAGTATGGGGGCTTTGATGATCCCATGGGCCATCCATATATTCAAGAACCAAGTCTGTAATGTTAATAGTTTTCCGAGATATATCAAGAAATGTACTGCGCATGCGCAAACATATACGCTCCAACATATATAAATGGCTAAAATATGGGGCATCCAAGAACCAAGCCTGTAATGTTATAGTTTTCGAGATATAATGGAAAACGTACTGCGCATGCGTGACTGAAATGTTCCAGAAGCTTCACGAAGGATCACGTGATGAAAGAAAAAAAAATTTTTTTTTCATCACGTGACCGACATGGATGGGTATAAAAAGGCGACACTTTCACAGCCAGCTTCATTTCACCACGGCAAAGATGGATCGTCAAGTAACACCAATTTGCCATGACAGGAGGTAGCCCCCCCCTGCAGGGGGCGGGTACTCCATTAATTACGTTGTAGAGCCAACTTCATTCGCTCGACATATACTTACCTGCAAACATCTCTCTTCCATGTCTTGGCATCAACGAACAATATCACCAATCTATCAACGGCTTTGAAAAAAATCCATCTTTGCTTGCGAGATATAATTGAAAACGTATGACTCCTACTTATACCCTTTGAAAAAATTTTTTTTTTCAAAGGGTATAAAAGGACGACGCTTTCGCAGTTAGCTTGAGATGCTCGACATACTCCAACGTGCAAACATCTCTCTTCATCAACTTGAAAAATCTTCACCAACTTGAAAAAATTCTCAACGAAATTTATCAACGAAAATTATCACCTTGTGTGGATTCCAAAGGTTGAGGAACGTGGGAAATCAAATGGTTCGGTCGGCGTAAGAGGAAAATCTGCGATGGATTTTCGGTCGCTACTCAGTC
>BGPR01014256.1:0-39698 GCA_013235015.1 Araneus ventricosus | reverse complement strand
AAAATTAATATTACCTAAACTCATGTTATTTCATTCTAATATTAATTCCAAACTTTTATTTGTAGTTCGAAAATTGTTGAAGTACTTCATAGGGTTCAAATTATTCTTAATGATTTCTTCTATAAGTTGAATTTCTTTATTTATCTTTACAAATACTTTACTGAGAATGTACTATTTTTTCCTGAAACATAAAAAAATGCCTTACATGTATTATCCATTCTACATCTAGAACTAAGTAATCGAGTTTCATAAAGATTTGAGAAAGCTGATGGTTTAATATTGTTTATTTTTATATTACCTTCCATTGCATCAGATCTGCTGGAGATGACGTTAACGTTCATTTGATGGTGTATTTTGCAGCAATTGCGGGACGACTTGCGGATGGTGGATGTCCCCCTAAAGCAGCAGAAAAGGAAGGAAACGCCGCCGTCTCCCGCTCCCGGGCCCTACCTCACCACCGTTAGTTCTCGTCGCCCCCGCGCCGCATGCCGCGCGCACCCCCTGCAAGACATCCTTAGCATCCATCCCCTTGCGGGAGCACTTTCCGCGAAATTCGAGTTCATTTTGCATATATATCAAAACTAAGTATCGCATTAGTTGAGAAAAATTTACAGAAATTGATGGGTATCTTTATTTATTCAAAAATCAATGCCTGTATTTGTATATACCCTCGTATACACAAACATCTCGTATATACCCTTTTCCACATCTCTGTAGCCACCGCTTTTGTTTAGTTTGATGAACCACTATGCAGTTATTCATTTTTAAATGCAGCTGAATAATATGGCTATCAATTTTTAAGTTAATTTAACATTGTAATAATAATATCGAACAGCGTTAATGCATCATGCATTTTAGCGATTTTCATTAGTTCTAAATTTGATTTAATAAGTCCTTGTTGCAGTTTTAATTAATGCGGAATTTTTAAAATCCAATATTTTTTTAACTTTTTTCTGCTTTAAAAACATTACGTTTTATTTCTCAAGCAAAATAAAACTTGAAGTAATACTAATGAATACTTTAAATAATACTACTGCTACTATGAACCATATTATTTATGTTAAGGCAACAAAAATAATTGTATATATCTTCGAAATACACAAAACATTTGATACTAAAAAGATATACATTTTTAAATTTGAATACTACCCACAATGCCTTCGATAAATTACTTATTTGCAAATGAATTGTTGAGCATTTTCGCTTCTTCCCCCTTTTGCTATTTGTATGTTATCTTTGCACGTGGTAATTGATGAATAATGCATTTCCTGTAGATTAGCTGCCTGTTAATTTGAAGCAAAATTAGCTGAAATATTTTTTTTGGGAAATTGTTTCAAAAAAGATTTAATGGTAATTTTTGTTGCAATTTTATATTTCAGTATCCAAATTTGCATGTTAGTAGATAGATTAATTCAGTGCAGGATTTTCTTTCTTAACTGTAAGCAACTGAAGGCAAACAATTATTCAGTTTCTCAGTCTGTTTCAAATATAAATTGGCAGTCTCTTCTTTGCGCTTTTAACTGACAAGCATCGGGAACTTTATTCTTAAAAGTGCTGCAAAATGTATTGAGAATACATATTTCAATGTAAGAAAAAAACTTTTTACATAAGATGTTTATTATCAAAAAAAGGACCCAAAAGACACCTTCTTAAAGTTTAATTTTTTTGAAAGTAAGGTAATGACTTAAAAATTAAAATTATGCAACCACAGAAAATTAGTTTGTTTCAAATATGGGAGTATTATATTTTCAACAAAAATACGGTTTTGGTTTCAATGCCAATATTCTGGTAACTATGTTTCCAACAATAGAAACAACCTCCAATATAAAAAATGTTGATTCAGAAAGATTACCATTAAGGGAAAGAAGATTAATTCACTTGCTTTTAATTTCAATTGCTTTTAATAAATTCAATTACCTTTGGCGTAATGTCTTTCGGAATGGAATTTTTTGCTGCACAATCCAAGACACGCACATTAGGAATGCACTGAATAAATTATATTTTCTGAATTGAACAAATAATTTAAATTTCAAAGTAACAGTTGCCACATTTCTGTCCATTTAAAATCCTGCAGATACTTTCAAGATGAAATAAATTATGAAAACTTTTCGAAATTTTTCATGTCATATATGCATGTGTGTAAGTTATCCCGCTTCTGTTGTGTTTTGGCTATTTTTCTACCTAGCTTTTTAGATCACATCTTGACTGTTTAATCAAGAGACGATGAAACTGGTTATTCTTGGATTGTTGCTGGACGTCCACCATCTTTGTTGTTGCAAGCTTTTGCTCGGCTTCTTGTTGTTGTTGTAACTGTTACTTTGAAATGTAATGATACAAATAGTTAATCTGCTGTTTTTGCGTCGAAGTTCATAAATTTTATCCATTTATAAATGTAGTCCAAAGTATTCAGAACCTTTCATTTGAATACTAAGGTGTGTGTTGAAGATTAATTTTACCCAGCAATTATTCTTATTCAAACTCGATTAAATATATTAATTTTCCTTCAGGTCAAAATATATTAATATGTAACTGATTTTTTATAACAGGAGATTCAAATAGTTTTTTCTCTTCTTTCCTAAGCAAGATCTAGTTTTTTAATACCATGAAGCTTTGATAAGAAGATAAAAGACAGAATAAAGCAGATTAGCTATTTATTATGCATGCAGAAAACATTTTTATGATACATTCTACTTTAATGATAAAACGTAAAGCTTTTTCATATTTTGGAAAATTTTAATTACTTTGAAATTTAGGAACAATTATTAAAATGCATGTGTGAAAAATATAACACACCGAATATCTTAATGCTGGCGTTTATAAAAGAAATGTTTTGCTCTTGTATGCCATAAAACTTGTGATTTATTCTGAAACTCTATAATAATAAAGTGTATAGTTTTATTTCTATTCTCTGTATGATTAAAATACGTCAAGTAGGTAAGTAAAAATAACAGTAATGAAATTCTTGTGAAATAGAAACTGATTGAAATTATATTGGTCATGTGATACCAAAACTTATCTATGAATTAAATGTTGTGAAACAAGTTGTATCTGAAGAAAAAAAAGCTGTTTGGAATCAACATTTTTTCATGACATTAGTAATTCTTTCTCAGAGGAACCAAGGAAATTTATAATAAAATGTTCTTCTTTCACAAGAATTGAACACATTTCTTAAGTAATGCTCATTCAGTGTAATTTTCTTTTTCACAACGTTGTCATTTTTTGGCGTTTTTGCGCTGTTATAAAGTTAAAAATGATAGATATATTTAACTGAGCTCTTATGTTAGTCAGAACAATTCGCTAGATCTATTCTTAATGAAGTCATTGAATGCGACTGTTTTCAGTACAATTAGTCGTATAGTTACAGACTCTATAGAACCATTTGATGATTATTAAGCACAGAAAACAGATTCATGTTCCAGAAAGAAATAATTGCAAGGACAGATAACAAGTGGTAGAATAATTACAAAATTCAGCTCACGTCCAAAAATGTATTTATCGAGATGCTCAGTGAAATATAATTACCTAAATCTTTTAGTGAAAGCATCAAAAAGCATATTAGTGGCACAAAACCTCGTGTGCTTTGAGAAATAACAAATACGACTTCGGCAGCTCGTTGTCAGATTGGAATACACTTTCAAACAAGACTGTAGTTTATTTATTTGCATTTGTTAGCTGATGTACTAATTTTTATATGTCTGGTAGTTCTCTCTTACTTCTTTCAAAAATTTACGAAAACAAGGTAAATTTTATCCATCTAATATTTTTCATTTCTTTTTTTAAAAAGGTTGAATTCGACGATGTCATCGCAGAGCCAGAAGGTACCTACTCTCCAACATGTGTATGGAGAAACTCTAAAACCATTTTTACCAGCTCCAGGAACTGTTGTTACCGATGTCTTTCCCTCATTTGTGGCATACCCATCGCTCTCATAGTAGGCTGTAGTTTCGCTTGCATAACATTCCAGCATGTCTGGTGCATTGCACCGGCGCTGAGACAATTCAACATCAACTGTCACGCAGTCCGTATGTTCCTGAAGACAGCGCTGGACGCTTGCATTGGACCTTGCTGCTCCGCCATTGGACTCGTTCTGAGCAGAATCAAAATAACCCATTCGGATTCTGGAAGGACTCATGTATGACACACGGTAGTGTTTCTAGAACGCTTCCGTGTTGTCAAACTGCCTGGAGTTGCTACGTCAAAAGATGAGCTACTGCTCTTGAGAGAAAGGCCGTATGCCACACTGTAAAAAAGGCCACGAAAGATACAAATTAAGGACACATGTATGACTCACGGTGGAGTTCCGTGGAGGAAAATTTCCTTGTTGTCAAACTGCCTTGGATTGTTTCTTCAAAAGATGAGCTCTTGGGAGGAAGGCCACACTGTAAAAAGGGCCACCAAAGATGCACAATCATGTTGGTTCTGTTTCTCATATTTGACTTACATTGTGTGTCACTGGAGCATTAGCGCTACCAGAAAATTTTTACAAAGGTTATACGAAACTTAGTGAGATGATTTGATGATTTTTTGGAGACGCTGTAAATGTTTCCTGGGTTTTCTGGAATGCATCAAGTTCCCTTAAGTCAGTCTGCATAATTTTATTACTTTTATAAGCCCGGTGCTGAATTAGGCGGGCAGTGAGATTGTGGTCTCGAGTGATCTCCAATGGAGATTTCACCCTATTATTATTATATTATCTGAAAACTTTCTGCCACTGTTATATTTTTCTCAGATTTTCCAGAAATTTGTTTGCTTCACATTTTTGTTTTATATGTAAATATTTAATAATGATGATATTTTTCCAGAAAACATCTTAGTATATTGTTAATACGGAATTCTGAAGAAAAGAAAAGGAATTCATATGTTGATTTTTAAAAGGTTGCACGTAGTTATGCAATATGAAACCATCCACCATTTTATCGAATGTTTCACTGTTATAAAGTATACCTAAGTGTATGCTATTTACTATGAAAAACTGGACCACTTCAATGTAATGTATAACAGACTTCTTACGATACAATAATTAACTTTGAAGAAAGCTGTATTAGAATTTTTCTGGAATGTTTTGCGAAAACGCGTATATCTGAAAACGTTTATTTTCAGAATTTAGTTCCTCATTGCATAAACTTAGTCCAAATAAAAGCATTGATATTAATCACAGTGATCATCCGAAAAAGATAACAAGTAGAAAAATCAAATTTGTGAAACAGTTCCTGAAAGTTAATAGAGCTGACTTTTAAACGTAAAATGAAAACTATTCATAAGTAAAGGCATTTTGAATAATAATTTGAATTTGTTGATTTGATAATCTTAAACTTTTAAAATTTTGTTTAGGAATCAAATGTTTTTATTTAACAGTAACTTCATTTATAATTCCACTACTGCCTGCTCTTTTCTTATTTAACGAATATGTTTATAAAGTCCTGATATTTTAATATATCTGACCAGATGTAAAGTATCCAATAAAATCACTCTATCAACTTAAATGCAAAATCCATTATTGTTTTATTAAGCATACTGTAACAAGAAGCAGATAAAAAAATACTTGCCATTTCTGTTTGGATCATTAATGACCTTAATGACTTTAGATTCAACATCAAATCAAAATTCAGATAACATAAATTAGTTTTTTCATGCATTCTATCAGAAAAGATTGCCTAACATCATCACATTTCCTCGAACTGCCGATACTCATGTAATGAAGTACACCAAGGCACATGGAGCTTCAAAAATACTGCTGAAAGGATTTAGATTTCATAAAGGCAATTATTTAAAATAATTATTTTTGAAGAAAGCTGTATTATAATTATGACTTAATTGTTATTTATCAGAATTATTAATTGTGAAAATTATGTACACGAACATGAGTACATTTTACAGGACTTAAAATGCTCGAAATATGATATTCAAGTCTAAGGTATCAATTTAATTCAAAATTCTTTCAGATTTTACGAAATATTTTGTGCGAATATTTTCATAATTTTAACAACTATTCGTAATCATTTTTGGTGATTTTTAGTACCATCCTCCTTGAGAATGCCTAGATTTGCTCAAGCGCACTTGAACAGTGAAGGAATGAGACAGACATTTAAAAGAATTATAATAAATGTATTATTGAAAAAAAGTTTACTATCGAGAAATACATTTCTCATGCATACAAACATGTAGGAACATCAGAAAGGAAAGAGATAATGCTACAGTTGTCCATTTATGATTTAGTTCTGAAAATACATATTGAGATATTTGGTCTCTTCAACATCAGCAAACAAAACTAATTTCCTTAAGAAAAGACTTTTTAATTATGGGAAGAGAAATTAACCTCAAAAGGGAAAATAAGGAGAAAATATTCTGTCTATTCATAGACAGATAATAATTATACAAATATAGCCAAAAGTAAAAAATGAAGGTAATAAAAGCAATCCAATCGCAAATATTCTTTTGAATCCATTTCGAATAGTTCTTAGCTCTTGAAAAAGTGAACTTGAATGGATTCCTTGCTTTGTTTTTTGCTTTTCGTTACCTTCGAATTACTCTAGGACAGTGGTCCCCGGGCCGCGGACCGGTACCGGTCCGTGGATCAAATGGTACCGGGCCGCCCAAAGAACATTAAATTATTTCCATTTTTATAAGCTTTTATTCAACTTGTTTGTCTTCCTTCAAATCCTGTGATCGATTTCTTACCCCCAGATGGAACCGTCTCGTTGCAAAGAAACAAACTCAGGGTTCCAATTGCTTTAGCATTCTAGTGAGTTAAAATGTTAAATCACTTTATATTCATTTTTTGGTGTAACTGTATTTTATTTTGAATATGTTTAAATATTTGTTTATTAAAAAACCAATTATTATAAAATGTTTTTTAATATTTAAATACAATTAAATTAAAATTATTAAATCAAAACAATCAACGTCCCCCCCTCAGCGGGCAGCGGTAAAATTATCAAACGTTGACCGGTCCACGGCTATGAAAAGGTTGGGGAGCATTGCTCTAGGATTGCTTTTATTACCTTCATTTTTTTACTTTTGGCTATATTTGTATGATTATTATCTGCCTATTGTTCTCTGTTTTTTGTTTAGCTGCTGCAATTGCGCGCTTCTTAAACATTGTCGCAATTTTTTCTAACTTTATTTCTTTCTACAAAAAAAATTCTTTTGTTCTTTTAATTTTATTGTATGCTAATTAAAATATTTTTTCCTGTTCTAGCTTTAAATTTTGCTTCCTTTTTAAATTTTTTTTTTATATTTGCTATATTTTTCTTGTTGATTGTTTACATGCTGTCTATTCATACTTGCCTGTGAGCTCATGAACACACACTGATCGAAAACTTCTGTCTACAAATGTGTTCGGATACCTTAGGAGAACTTATTGTTTCGTTTAGCTCGCATTTAATAAATACTTTCCTCTTTGGAGGAAATTTAATTATGAATGTAAAGAAGTATTCACATTACCTTGCTTAATACTCTGAACATTAAAAAACATATATATAGATTAGTAGATAAGTATCCTTCAAGTGTGTGTGTGTGTGTGTGTGTGTGTGTGTGTACATTAAAAACATATTTATAGGTCAGTAGACCTATAATTGTGACCTTCGAGTGTATGTATGTATGTGTGTGTGCATTAAAAACATATTTATAGGTCAGTAGACCTATAAGTGTGACCTTCAAGTGCGTGTGCGTGCATGTGTGTATGTTGCAATTTTGTCCATCAGTCTTAGAAATGTATTAAAAGAATCGGCATATTGGCAAATTAACACACGAAAAAGATATTTCATTAAATGTATGCATTATATAAACGGTCATAAAAATATCGTCTTAAAAGAATTACAATAATTTGTTTTGAACAGTTGCCTTATACGCAGTTCGAGTTGTTGAGATTCATTTTGTAAATTACTCTGTGCTATTATTTTATTCAAATGTAAATATGAAATACTGATAAGAAAACGAGCAAGATTGTGTGATGCATTCCGTTTATTCTTGACATCTTATTTATTCTATACATGTTGACTTTCTCGAGCATATGTGTGATTTCAATGTACAGTAAAATTTGAACTTTATTGTCAGATGCAACTTTTAAATAAAATTTTACACATGTTTTTAAAATTGTTGTGTTCTGTAAAAGTTTTTTTAAAATTTTTGTTAAAAATATAATCTATTGAGATATTTATATTTTATCATGCATTTTACAAAAAATTAGCCGGTAGATTAGATTTCATCGAGATACAGATTCGAGGAGATTTTGAGAGAAGTAAATTATTGAGTAATTTGTTCCTGATTGGAATATACTTGGTGACTTAAAGCATAAAAATTCCTTTTTTTCCTATTTTACAAGCAGTTTTCAGAAACCATAAAAGAAAATTATAATTGCTAGTGCTTCGCTTTGAGGGCAAACAAATACCTGTTGGCATGTGTAATACAGTGAAACCCGATATCCGAAATGCCCTGAAATCGCAAATCCAAACAAGTAATATAAAAAAAATTTAAGTCAATTCCTACTTAGGTCAACAAAGAAAAATTTTATTTTAGTTACAATTAATATAAATATGTATATACATATGACAGAATCACAATATTAAGTGGCAAGTTGTCATTCATTTTTTTAAGTTAGAAAAAATTCTCTCTCTCACACACACACTTTCTCTCTCTCACAATGATTTATTCACATGTTTCATTTTACATTTTGTTCCCTCCTTGACTCAGATTAGAACCCAAATGAAAAAAAAAAAGAATCTGAAAAAAAGAAATCTTTCCAGCGATCTAATTAAGTAATTAATTAAATTTAATTAATGAATTAATATTTGAAAAAACTGTATTAACATCAAGTGTCATCCACTACAAATTTTAAAAAATGTATTTGAACTTGAGTGGATGAACAAAAAGTATTTTATTAACGATTGAAAATTTGAACAAGATATATAAATATATATAGGGAGAGTGTGAACTAATAGTAGGAATTGAAAAATACGTATTGTAGTGCACAGAAATAATCGCGAAGGCGAGACTTTTTGCAACGATATCCCCACTCGTTTCTTTTCAGACTCCACAAGAAGGTCAGTGATTAATTTTAGAATGCTAAAATTAAAATTAATGTGTATTCACTACATTAATTACGATATTATTTACATGCACCTGTCAGGAGCATTGCGCCCGAACTCGCCAGTGCGAATATTGCGCCCTAAGGATGGTTAATTTTAATAAAGAACATAAGTCTGACCTTCAAGGAGAGATTTAAATTCGTTTTTCACTCAAAACATTTCAGAATTACATACTGTAATTAGATATAAAATAGTAATAGATGTCCATGACTTAACCGAAAAAAATCGTTATCCTAAACGGTTTCCCCCCCCCCTTCAGTTCAGTTAACCAGGGTTCTACTGTAGTTACAGAGGAGTAGTTTCATTTTTCGATCAATTCGTGCCTTTTGGAAGTCTCATCTGCTATGCCCCTTCTGAGTAGCAATTTTCCTCTTTATAAAACTCAAATTTCGGTAACTTCATTAAAATTTCAATGTCTTACATTCCGTTTGCTAGCAGAAATCCAAAAGTAATGCTGGAAGTTAAGTTCTATGGCATTGAGAGATTTCTCAAGTTTATATACCTTCCAAGGTTCTATCACTAATTTTATCTTGAATGAATATTATACAGAATGCCCATAATTTTCGTTTGCAATTTAAAGTAAACTTTATTTTATAAGTATATATGATAGAAAGGCCGGATAAAGAGAATTAGAAAGCCTCCTATATCTGGTTTTTATTTATTTATTTGTTTTGTCTTTGGAAATTCTATTTCTAGAACTTTAATTTAAAAATCACTCATTTTTCAAAATTATTGTCGACTCAAGGCTTCACTAGAAAGGAAAGGAAATTTTATTCTTCCATTCTCTTCTCTTGTTTTTCTACTTGAATATGGAATTCCTGTGTGGAACTTCTTTCCTGTATGGATTCTAAACCTTATTTGGTCAGCAGCGGCAGATTTTAATTTAACCCAACAAAGAACACATTTTATTTTTGCTTTTTAACAAAGCTAAAATAAATAAGAAAAATAAAAAAAATTTATGTTGAATTTCTAAAAATAAAGCTCGTAAAGCCGAAAAGAAACTATATGCATCAAGCTTTATAATGCACTTTACAGATTCCTCCTGTCATATATGCATTGGACTCTTGTATAAAGCGAGGGGACACGTTCCGCTGCGTAGGAAACCGTGTTATCCTGGACATAGATTAGTGGCAGAATTTATCCAAGTTTCAAGAGTGTCTCAAATTTGTAACTACGTATATTGCAAGCGAGATCAGTGGCGAATCCAGGGTTCGGTCTGGGTGGGGCTGAGGTCATAAAAATTTTGTATAGTAGCGACGAATGTCAAACCTCATGGCTTATGTAAACCAAAACACTTTAACTTTACAGTCTTTACTCACCTGGCAATAAGAATCATAAAGAACACTACAATACTTTCGATAATTTAATAAAAAATACAATGAAATAACTAGACAAAAAATATATTGTCAACGCTACAAGAACAAGTGGAATGACTAGAAAAGTAGGAAAATTTTCGAGCCTGTCAAGCCAGAAAGCAATGTTGTCACGACTTTATTATTTTTTAAAAAATGAAAATTAAGAACAAACAGTTGTATTGATTTTAAATAAAATCAAGAATTTTGGTTTAGCCCTATGGGGGTGCAGCCCACTCCCTGGATTCACCACTGAGCGAGATGCTACTTTTTTCAAACTCTCATCTTTATTGTTCAAATATAAACAACAAACGAGTGCATACATTTGCTTTTCTAAATAAAAAATAATTAAAAACTATGAAAATGTTAAATCAATCTTAAAGTAATAAGGGCTGTTTATCGTGTTGTATGAGAACTAATCATAGTTTTTCCGTCGCGTGATACGAATTTAGCACTCTACTTACGTTTACCGGAATAAAGTTATACTGGATCCCACTCTTTCCTGCTATTTCGCCATTTTATATATAAGTTCAGCAAAGAACTCAGTGGACATACTGCATCTCAAACTTTCTTTCCAGTACAGACAAAATGGCGACCTTTGAAAATGGCGTCATCTGTTCATTTGTTTACAATCCCATCGTCGAAGAGAACCTAGTGGACATCGATTTCAAAGTGTGGAAACCCCAATTCGATGGCACACTTTCTGCAAAGACTCCACCCAAAGTAGGCTGCTGAGGGCTCCTGAACACGAAAGTCACGGGGACATGATTTAGGCGATCCAGGTGAAGAATCGCGTGATTTCGTTTTCTGTTCGATGTAAGGAAGCTGTTCCACTGGCGGGAAATTAGGAACAGGCTGCACTCTGGGTTGAGTTCGGGGGGCAGGCTTCGTTGAGAAATGGAGCAAAAGGAAATAAAATATCCGGTCCCTGATTGCAAACAAAATTCTCCGTGAAATGACACGCAAAAATGGAATACTTGGTCGATTAAAAAAGTGTTCTAATAAATAGCTTAGAGCTGAAATAACAGGCATGACATTAGCACGCATTTATGTAGGTTAAAAAACGTAGACTTGGAATTTTTAAGCAGTTTTACTTCCGGGGTGTACGAAAAGCTATTTCTGAGAAGTGTTGTACATTTGGTATTCTTGAAAGAATTTGTTATGTTTTTTTCCGAAGCTTAACATTGCACTAATTTAGTTTTCATTATTTAAATGAAGGTTTTATCCTTTGTGTATCCACTTTTTCTGTAAAGTGCACCTAGATTTTTATTCCAAAGATCTGCTTTTAAATGCAATACTTTTTTGTTGTTGTCATTCAATACCTCCCTAAATTAAAAGTGCGAAATGAAGTAAAAAGTTGAAATAAGCACATAGGAAGTTCGAATGCAAAATCTTATGTCTCATTTTAATACTTTCAAAACATAAAACTAAATTAAACTTGTATTTCGTGTTACCTGAAAATTCTAACAATTCTTACGAACGCCATGCTGAATTCATGTTGTTGATAAGATCATTATAGCCAATGACTACTCAAATTAACAGTACAGGGAAGCTACAAGGTGTAAAGTTGAGCCAAAGCAAATAATCTTAAGTATGATCCCAATGCAGCATTTAAAAGTATCTGATAGATTTGAACGAAATTTAATTCTAAATCCAGTATTTATATTCTGGGTAAAGAAATTCTGTATTTATAAGAATTTCTTTAGTCTTATAGGACTCTTTCCGTAGCCCTAAATCACACAGCAACACGTTCCACGTCATTAACTGGGGACGGATTCGCTTGTGGCTTTCTACACATTGCCAACTTTTTATTATTATCGCTGATGCTAATATTGCTTTAATGCCCTTAGAATCCTAAAACCAGATTGGAAGGATACATTTTTAAAACTAAAGTTACTCTAACTCGGCTGCAATAATTAGGTAGATTCCTTATAGGAAGTCTGCCTATTGCAATGGTTCTCATGACACGACTTCCGGAAAATTTCTCTAGATCTTCACCGATCATGACCCCTAGAACCCAAGACCACCCTTCGTTCAAAAGTTTATATATATATAGGTATATTATATATGTATAACTCTTTTGCCCATGTTATCTTGTGAACACGATAACTGGAGTAATTTTGATTTACTTTGAACCGGCGTAGGGGTATGTTGTAAGGATAGTGAAACTCTCGGTCGAGTTCATAGATGGTCTATCCAGCTGAAAGGGGGTGGAAATGGCAAACTGGTTGAAATCTTCATTTCCCCATAATTGTTTTACAATTGAAGATAAAAAGAAAATTCAAATTAGGCGAATTATCGCCTTATGATAAAGAAAAATTTTTGTGTTTAAAGTTTTTTTATAGCTGCAATTGCTCAGAAGTTACGAGCTGAAAAGTGATTTTCCCTCCCACCCCTCCTCTCCCCCTAACTTAAAGTATCTTTCAACCTATGCATGTTACCCCTTGTTCGAAAGCTCTCGTCATTTGCTGTCTCTTCCACCCTCTTTCATTCTTGCAGTTCCAACCATAATGAAAATAGAGGACGAAATGTTCTTTTCTTTATATCTCCAAACACAAGGAATCTACCTTTGCCTTTATAAAATTGTTTGAAACATTCTATTTATTCAGCATCAGGAAAAAGTAAAAGTTATTTGAAAATCTTTTCAAGCAAACTTAAGATATATTGCTGTCTTACTGAGGTTTTCAAATTATTTATTTATTTATTCAATCATTCATTTTTACTATTAACGAATATTTTCTCCGTACTCCTCCATGACAGTATAACAAAGATACTAATACTTCCAGCTGGGAATTGCTGATATATATGCTAGAATTTTCATCAGATTTCCAGAAAACAAAAAAGGAAGATCTGCAATTTTAAGCATTTTAACAATCAATTCAAAGGCAAGAATACCATTACTACTACTTACATATACATTGGTTTCTTGCTATAATTTTCAAAAAAACTTCAAAAGCTTTTGAATCGCAGAAAATAACTAAAACTTTACAAAGAACGAGAAATTACAGTTAAACTCTTCAATACAATGTTCCTTTCCTGTGAGACATAAAATTGCATGTATCTGGTTTCTCTTTACATTCATAAATAATTTAAAGCATCTACCTATCACATTGCACTTCAACAGGTGGGTAACCACTAGTCGAGCTTCAGTGCTCTCGTTTTCATCGAAGCATGAAACTGTAACGGATTTATGGGGGAAGGTGCGCTCTTTTCGATTAATCATGACGTCAGCTGCCACTTGTTGAAATACCAAATGAATTTTGTCGAAATTTCAAATTATCGCAGATATTTGTGTTATATTATGAAAATCATGGAACAATAATCATTTCTGGCTGAAAATTTAAATGCCACCTTTATTTGAAATTTATTACTTTTTACTTTTATTTATTTCTCTTTATTTATTTTAGACTAACTTTTTAGATTTTAAAAGTTCTTGTTTGATTAATTCTAATTGTTGTTTTTATTTAGTTGTTTTAATTTCTGAATAATTTTTCTAAATTTTTTATCTTCGTTTATTTTTTAATTAATTATTTGCTGTTGACAAGAATGACGTAAGGATCTAATTGCATCAAGATTTTTTTAATTAGTGATTTTTAAAACCCTTTTCCTGTAATTTAAACATAAATGCACAGCTCAATATTATTTGACCGACGAAACTTTAGGAAACAAATGCTTCTGCCTTCAAAACATCCTTTTTGCTTAGCAATGTTGAAAATACTGGTCCAGTAACAAAGTAATTAAAGAAATTTACTGAACCATTTGAAAGTTTCATAGATTTTATAGCTATTCTTGTTACAAAACGTGAAACAAAAGGATTTTTCTAGATGCAAATTTGAGAGATTCGGAACGCTCTAACATGAGTGACAAAAATCGTGCTGTTTTAAAGAAGTTTTTACATTTTTTGTTTGTTTTTGTTTATTCCTCGTAAAAAAAAGAAGCAGTGCCGGAACAGCATTCCAGAACGTTTACGCTCCACTACACCCCTGCTTACCACGAAATGTTTTTAGAATAGTCTGTATATCTGATACTTTAGTGTTATTTTCTGTAGTGTAACGGACTGTATTTCTGAGCTCATTGTTGTTTCCGTTTTGAAATGTTTTCCCGCTTCTTTATTATTTGCATTGTATGCTCCTTATATTTTGAAATTAGTAATATATAATCTCATATAGACCAAGACCAAAGAGCATCACCCCACCCTGCATAAGCATCCGGGTAAGCAACTGAAAGACCGGCCGCCGCAACAGATAGTCGGGCACTGTGGTTCCTGCATAATAGCCCCCATTACGAGCGGCTCATGCAGCAACCCCCCCCCCCCGTTTTACCGGGGTACGGCCCGTCATCGGAAGTGTTCCCAAAGAGCCACACCACCATTAATGTGCCATCGGGTTGACGAGAGCCTGCTTACTTATACGGCAGCCTCTCCTCCGCGAACTCACGGTGTCCCCCGATGGGGATAATCTCATATACTAATAATATATAATCTCACGGAAGCTAGTCTTTTTTGCCATTTCAAAATGATGAGATTTATCCCAAAAGAAAGTCTTCTTTACCTCAATATCATGCAAGGTGACATTTACAAGTGATTTTGACATCGCCTGAACTGACTCCAATCATACCTGAGTTTATTTTATTTATATTAACGGCCAGTTTTGAAGAAACGCGAGGGCCATTTTGTAGATGGACTTCGTAAGTTTAAACCGCGATCAGACGGCGAGAAATGACATCCCCCTCTCCAAGCTTCCGTGCCACACCAAAGAGAGGACGCTTGACCTGCAACGGCAGATTTGGCACGTGCCAGGGTTTGAACTGCGACGTCAAATTTGGCACGCATCAGGCCCATATTCACGGCGGATCTTCAATGAAATCGGAGTTCGAACCTAGAACCTTCCGGCTCCGAAACCAAGGCCTTACTAGGCCACTGCAGTCCTAATCAAGTCTCAGAATAACTATAGTACTGAGCAATAAATTGCATCATTCAGTCTCAAGTTTTAAAATAAAAATAAATTTCTCCTTCTTGTAATTTCAGTTCGTTTTTGAAATCAGATGGATCATTAATAATTTAAATAATTTTTTTGCATATCCTTCTTAGGCAATAATTATCATTTCCAAAATATCTCTCAACTAGAATCAGTCTCTAAATACATTTGAAAACCACTTATCAGACACTAAAAAAGTCCCGCAGTCACTACATCCATTAATAAGCTAATCCATTTGTTATCCATAAAAATACTTAACCAAATTACCAATCCCATCACAGAGAAATTAATGAAAAAAACCTGCAATCGCGTTACCATGTTGACAACTGCTCTGCCCCGAACGAGTTTATTCACCCTCCTAGTCGTTCTCCGATACACCCTCCATATATTTATCGTCTGCCTTCTTCAGAGAAGTGAATAGTTGCGTGCGCGGGATGGCTACTAGTAGAAGCTCATTACTGGCCAGTGGTCACGCCAGTCTTAATCGCTTCCGAAGCCCCATTGATTAGACCAATCGCAGCTGAATGTTGCGCACCGGAAAGTGTAACAACCCGGCACGCCAGGGGAATACCCAGAAATGTTGCAATACCTGGAAGTTTATGAAGCTGGTGGCTATTTTTGTTGTTGTTGCCATTCAGAAGAATAAAATGTCTGGGAAAGGGTGAAATTCTTGGTGGGAGGAACTTTTATCGACTCCTATTGTGGGCATTTAAATGAATAAAAAACCAGGAAAGGTTAAAGTTCTTAGTTCATTAACTTACGAAATGAAACCAGCGGTAGTGGTCTCCCCTAAACTTTCTCGTATACTTCCCCAAAAAGTTGCCGTTTCCCCTTCCCCCGCGTAGCTAAAAAAATTCGAACCTATTGTTACCCAGAATCCAATGACTATCAGAAGGTTTTTCATTATAGTGATTGAAAAATATCTAGGTAAAGAATTCAAAGAGATGCGCACCGATTAAAACGCATCTATCGCACACTGCTAGGTTTCACTCTTGCCGTCTCAAGGACAAACTGACGTAATTAGCTCCTTTCGCGAGCACAGACGATTGCTTCTGTACGCGTGCGTGTGGTCGCAGTGAAACCAATGAACGGTAACGGGTATTTTTCCTTCGAATAAGATATCATCGAACTGCAATTTAAATTATGTATTTAATTTATAAATATACTTGAGTATATTCAGGATATTCAACCTTCACAAAATTCAATATACTTTCGAGGATTCAATTTTTTAAAATATAAGTTTGTGTAGGAACCCTCATCATTTTGTTTCTCTTAGAGATCAAAAGTAATTTAGCTCTTGGAATGCCGATATCTTTGTAAATATTAACGGTATTGAACTGGAATTTTTATTTAAGCTGGCTTATATATCTGGCTCTTAAGTTATGAAAGTAAAATGACACCTCGTTTCGCCCATGCGCAGTAATAAAATGTTCAATGTGTGGTTTCACTGCGAAACCAATAAACGCGAAAGGGATAAGAGATGGAAATTGGTATAAAAAAGTTTGTCGAATCCGAGGGTTGATCACTATAGACTAAGACTGATGCTGCTAAACTTTTATTTTTAAGACTATACTTCGTTACTTTTATCAATGTAATCTACATCAAATGAAATACGTCGTTCCCACCGTTACAAAACATTATCACGCGTACAAGAGAGTACTGACTATTGAATATCGAATAATGATAAGATGCGTTTGAGTTTGAGCGACTCAACATCTGAGGGTAAATAATGAAGACAAAATGTTACTAGAAAATGGGGGAAGACGGTGGAGAGATCGTCCAGCGGTGAATATCAGTCTTAATAGATCAATCCTTGCTTATATGATGAGATAATAAAAAATTTAGAAAATTATTTTTTCTGTGGACTTCTTGGTAAAGTTCGTCGTATATTATTTTGGACATCATGCATTGTTGGAAATCACAACTATATTGTGGAGATGGCTTGAAATTTTGATATATCTTTAAATATCACTGATTTAACAATGATGAAATTTGGGTTTATATGTACAGTCCGTCAAAAAAGTGTCCGAACGCTGCTGTTTATTCCGAGACTAATTATCGGGTAATAAAGCTATAAATGCCTGCCGCCATAGAAATGTGTCCTCTATAAGTGTATATAAAATTTTTTCATGCAAGGGGTCGTCTTTATATTTAGATTTACTCAAACTCAATATTTTCAAATGGCAACACCTAATTTTGAATACATATCCATATTAAAATAGCTCGAATACATATAAAATTCAACAATTTTGAGTAAACGGTTGATGAGTTATGAGCAATTGAAATTTGGGATTCCTAATGTTAAATTGTCAGTCCCGTCTGTTCAGGCTGTTCTTAACGCTTTTGGTTATTGCGGCATATCTTAAAAACTACTTGACGGAAATGGTTGAAATTTTGAACAGTGAGGTTTTAGGTCATGCTCCTTCGATGGATAAATTTAAAAATTAATAAAGTTTAGAAAATAAAAGTTAAAAATTTTTGAATAGAAACACAAAATAACTTTAATGCAAATACTTTTAAAAATACTTTGAGGAGGGAACCAAGCTACAAAGAAATAATTTTGTTCAATGTTTACTCAAGCAATAATCTCGGCAAGCCTTCTGATCGAACAAAAGCAGGTAGAACCACGAACATCAAATTAGTAACGTAAGAAATGAAATTAAACACGATCAGTATTCCCAGCGAAGAAGCTGGTTGCCGTAGGTGGTTAGTTGCTAATGGGAGCATATAAAACTAGATAAAATCACTGACGGTTGATAGGAACTCCATTACACTCATTATGGCATTATATTCGAATAACCTGAATAGAACTTCACTGCTCTTTCAAGTTATCAAATCCCCGTATTAAAGCGAAATTTGAAATATCGTCTAGGTTTTTGTGTGCATGCATGGTCCGTAAGAAGCTGGTAAGTTTTAATGCTGTAATAGACTATGTCGGACCAAGACTGGAAATATATTTGCTGTTGAGGAAGTATTAGTTTATGAGCTTCTGAGTGCGATACATTTTCTTCAGATTTAAAGAATGAAATCTGTTATTTAATTTGCCACCCGTGGTTAAATTTTATTCTGGAGAGTAATAATTTTGGCACTGGTCTTTCGAACCTGTAAGAAAGTATTTGGAACAAATATGCTGATCTCTAAATTTGTGGTATTTCATTCGGGTTGAAATCCTTAGTACTAAAGCAATACAGAAGAAATGGAATGTAAAGGAATCTTTAGAATATGTAATTGAACAGATTTAATTGCCAGCTGTAAAGCTATACGTAGACGCAAGGTTGGTGATCACATGTTTTGTAAAAATTATGGCGATTTCGGAGCCATTTTTGCTGTTTTTGCCGACTATGCGTGAAAATTTCTTCAAAGGAAATTTTTAAAGTTTCAGAACTCAGCAAATCTGATTCGAACACTAAATGATGATAATAACTGAGATATGCAAGTTGGGGCTACAGATAATGGAAATTCGAGAAATTTTCCACAAGATTTCGTTTACATTTCAGATGCTATTTTATGTAGCAGGCCACTGAATTTGATTTCCTTTCGACTGTATTTATTTTGGAAGTTATCATAGGAATGTATCCTATACTCAAATGAAAAAATAATGGACTCCTCATTAATAGGTATCAATAGAATAAAAATGATACTTTTGCTTGTATCTTATTATTATGGATGGTCAAACAATACGGCAAAGATTTTAAAAGAATACGTAAAAAAGAAATCGACGGTGTTAACCCTTCAGATTTCTCCCATGCACCCGCATAAGGATGTCCTTTATAACATATGGAGCCTATATGAGTGTAGGAATTGTATTTTTCACGTCTAGCTTAAAAGCGCAAGTTTAATTCCTTCTTAATAATATTTTTTCACTTTCCGTACACGCTCATTTGAATATTGTTGTGTCAGCGGAAAGATATCGGAAGATAAAGATTACACAGTCTCTTCTTCTTCTTCTCTTCTTCATCTTCTACGAGATGCGTAGGTGTAAGCTCTCCGTTAAAAACCCAGGGTAATGTTTGAATCCTCAGGAGATGACTTTTTGAAGTCAAATGGAACAGACATGCGGTAGATGTGAGCATAACGAGCTACGGGGGTCTTTTCCCTGTTAGCACGGCGGCGATGGGCGATGGCTGTAACTAAACCTTTTAACGAGGTGCAAGTTTCATATTTTAATGGCTAACTAACAAACCCTAAATCCCTCTTGTCTAAACTGTAAATAATACATGTGTAAATACCTTTCTCATTTCATATTATGCTGTTTTAATAATAAATAATTTAGTTTTTAACTCCTGTTTCTCTTCCTTTATCTTTGGTGTATTTACTCCTAGAGTGCTCCTTAGATGAAGCATTTTTATCTGTAGGCGGGGTTTGGGATTTAACCTCCCACATTTTTTCCCACATGAGTTTATAACATATAGAACATTTGAGCCGATTACATGCTGTGCAACAAAGCGTCCTCTACCGGCATCCATAAAAATCCTCTAAAAGTACCTTAATTAAAAGCACCTTTATCTTTATTAAAAGCACCTTTATCTTTATTAAAAGCACCTTCATCTTTATTAAAAGCACCTCTACGTTTATTAAAAGCACCTTTACCTTTTTTTAAAGCGCCTTTACCTTTACCTGGTTGAAAATTGCCTTTTCATTTGATGATTCGTCCCTCGTTGTTGACTCCGCAATTTTCAGTTTTCCTGCTTTAGCTTCGGAAAACATTACCGGGCGAATACACTTTTCACTCCATCTTAACAATTGTCTTTTGTCTTCTTCAATGATGACTAGGGTTTAAAATTAAGAACTGTGTCCAAGCTAGTTCGTAGCTTTTAAGGGGGACTTTAATTTAAGAAATCAGCCAATCTATTTTCGGTTGTACTTTTCTTATTCTTATTTCTAAGATGCTGTAAAGCTTATTTTTAATTCTAGCTACGATAAATTGCTCAAAAATAAATTTATTTAATATTTTCACTGGATGGAGTGACAGCACGCATGTAATTGAACACAACAACAAACCAGCGGGAGTGGTCTCCCCTAAACTTTCTCGTATACTTCCCAAAAAGGTATAATTTCCCCTCCCTCCCCGCACGGATGCAAAATGCGAACCTTCTATAACCAAAATGCCACCACTATCCACGAGTTGCCATCGGCGCACGCCAAGGTCACGAGTATCACCACGCACCCAACCAACCGACAGGGAGCCGCCTTGGCTCCGAGTTCGGGGGCATGCTGTGGTGTTAAGTATCACCACGCGCTTGCCAAGACGTAAAATGGCCTTGCGTCATAGTAAGAAAATTGAATATGCAATTTGAACGCCTTTTTTCAACCGATTGAAACAAAAAATTGGACACAGGTCTACAATCAATGACCAAATTTATTTATCTAAGTCATTGTGTTAAGGAATTATCGTGTTCATAAACATGTGATTATACAGACCTACAGACAGTCAACCCTTCGACGGATTTGGTCCAAAATTTGGTACAGACCTACATTCCTGATAATAAAACTGTGTGCCAAATTTTTGTCCCTCTGTCTATTTAAGTTTTTGAGTTATCGTGTTCACATGACCGTGGACAGACTTCCAGTGGACGAATTTTGTCCAAAATTTGGTAGAAACTTACAAATTATGTGTAAAGATCACATACAACTTTTAATCTCTCTAGCTTCAATAGTCTTAGAGTTATCGTGTTCTCAGACAGACAGACATAATTCCAAAATTGTGTTTTTCGGACTCAGAGAGGTCTAAAACGTGGAGATTCATCAAGATCTCGAGTTCGAATTTTTTCACGCTTGCAATACTTTCTCTTTGCAAACGAGAAAGTAAAAATAATATTTAACCAGGACGCCAGAGGTAAAGTGCAGATAACTGTAATAATTAAAAAGTGTATAATATTCTCATTCAACGTAAACAGCAACTTGTATGTTAAAAAATTATTCAAATTTGTGTCTTTTTTTGTGTTGCGTGATACGGTATGAAGAAGATCGAGAATACTATTTGGTAAAGTATCCCTTCCAGTGGACATACTGAATTCAAAATTTTATATTGACCTAAAATTTTAGCGCAACGATCACAAAGCAAATTTCTTTCTCCTATCTCGCATTGTTGATGGGTTATCGTATTCATATTCATTCTAGACGTGAGTTATCGTATTGATGCTCATTCTAGACATGAGTTACCGTATTCATATTCATTCTAGACACGAGTTATCGTATTCATATTCATTCTAGACTTGAGTTATCGTATTCATATTCATTCCAGACATGAGTTATCGTATTCATATTCATTCCAGACATGAGTTATCGTGTTCATATTCATTCTAGACATATGGACACATTGCTAGGACGCAAGATATAGATTCCGCCATAAGCCGAAGCCATGCTTATGACATGAGAGGCCGCTGCGATGCAGCCCACACAATATAAGGGCCCTACCATACCTATGGACATTAGAGCTTAAAAACAATTAATTAGAAAAAGTAGAATAAATTTAACTTAAACTTTAAACAGAAACAACAAAATTTAAATCATAAAATTTAGACAATAAAAATTATACAATGTTTAAGGTATCCGAACGCGTTGAAAAGTCGATTTTCGGCCAAACTTCCCATTTTTTTTTTATTTTTGATGTTTTGGATAGTTCTTCCATTTACCTTTCTAAAACATATTTACTTTTGTCAGTACGTTAACGTTAAGTAGAAGATGAGATATTAATTGTTTTATAACAAACCGAAAACCGGAAGTGGGCGTTTAATTAACCAGAAGTTGTCATTTAAAGGAACAGAAACCTGTCAAAAATTCTTTTAAACTGCATTTTTTCAAGTTAATATGAGTTAGGATGATTAGGAATTTTTTTAAAAGTTTAGATACTTAATTTAAGCGCTTGTCAAAACTAAAATTTGATTTTTCTCAAAACTAGATTTTATGCATAATTTTCATACTTCAAACATGATGACTCAAGATATTAACATTCGATTGTTCTGAAATTTTGTGAACACTTTCTTCAAATGTTTCTCTAGTAAATGTACTAGAATAATGTATATTGTAAAAATATTTTTTTTAATTATGGTCTTTTATTTGAAAAATGACATAAAAAATTTGCTGAAAATCTTATAATGATTGTTCGATTAGCTCTAAATTTTTTATTTATCCAAAGAATGTTAAGATTCTAGTGCAATCACTAGTCCATAGTATGTAGTTTATTTTAGTACTAGTTTTATTTGAATTATTACAAAAGTTTGACCTCTAGCATGTTTGAAGTTTTTGAAAATTTTCCCTAAAAAACAGCACAAATTTAGGTTTTTTTGAAAATTCATAATAATTTATGCTCAAAAATAATACTCTCTTATTAATCTTTATGAAGTTCAAATCTAAAAAACATATTATGGTGTTTCTATATAACATTTTTTTAAAAAATTGCTCCGAACGTTTTCGGATACCGTAAGTAGCGCGCAATTGCAGCTGCATTAAAAAAAAACAATGCATCAAAATCATTCAAAGAAAGCATAAAACTAAGAAATACTCTGAGATAATCGAATTAAACCAACAAGTATTCTATTCTAGTCATATGAACATTATATTCGTCTTTTATCTTCTGCATCACTTAACACTGCCAACTACGAGATAATTCGAACTTGGCGGCTTGTTCAATACGCCGATCATGAGTTATCTCGTAAAACTTGCTTTGTAGCGGTTACAATTCACTGCCTTCTCCTTTTCATGGTAGGTGGCGCTACTACAGCCATCCGGGTTTTTCCCATGATGCCTCTCTCTCTTTCTTCTTCTGTGTACTTGTGAAGTGTTGTTGTTCTCTGTCTTGCGTCTTGTACCTTTTAATGTACTGTGTCGTGGAACTTAGCCATCTAATGAAAATGGTTCACGAAATTGAATTAATTCTTCAACAGCGGTATTCCATATAAACATGAGTCTCGTCCCTCTACAACTTTGATTAATTTTTGATCTTTGATTAAATAAAATTGGCTTCTGGGATCGGAAGGCTGCGGTCTGTCTTGGCAGTCAACGTGTTAAACTTTCTCGACTTACAACTTGCATTACAACTGACACTACAACTTCCATTGAATTCTTATTAGCAATTAATTTTCACATTAGAAAATTTACATACTTTTAAAGCAGAAATAATGACTCAGTTGAGTCTTGTAACGAAAAATTTATACAATGTTCTGTTCATGCAGTTCTTTATTGATATAAAACAAATGTGCGCAAAAATACAAAAAGACGAGTTCCGATGTAATCCTGAAGTGGTGCGGAGATAGTTATCATTTAAACAATTTCTTCAAAATCCGGTAATCTTGCCAGGGATATAATCTGGAAGATAAGGGGGAAATTATTATCCGATACATGGCAATAAGAAATTTTATTACATTTTACGAATTTTCAGACTTATCAAAACAATCGGTAGATGGCATTAAAATCTCTTTCTTCGAATAGAACAGGGATTCCCAACCATTTTTCTCTCGTGTACCCCTTAATTAGTCTTTTTATTTTCGTGTACCCCTTACAGTCATATCTATTCCCTATCCATCCTTCAATGCAAAGAAGTCTCGTTAATAACGTTAAGGGCTTAAGTTAGCTTAAGAGTCAAATAACTCGAATTAATAACGTTTGCAGGACATATTTGACTTTGGATTTTATTCCACACATAAACAAATGAATCCAATATTGTAATAATTTCACATTAACTTATAAGGATAGCTAATAATTACACTTCGTAATAATCAATTATTCAAGTGGAAGAAAACTTCAATACGATCCTTGAATGTGTCTCATGCAGCTCAGTTTTATAAAATTGGATTCAAATGAAGACAGAAAAAACTTCATGTCTGGATCTGTGAAACCAAATATCAATCAATTACCAGGTATCCTTTTCTTATTTCAAGAGTAGGCTTAAGTATTTGCGCAGCTTTGACATTTACTTTTCACACAAACTTGGTTCAAACAAAATTCTGCAACTTTTAATACCATATATTTTCTTGTTTCCGCCATTACCAAATTTGATTTCGCGTACCACAGGGGGTATGCGTACCACAGGTTGGGAACCTCTGTCTAGAAGTTTACATGGATCGTTGTCGATTCAGAACAGCAGAATCGATATCAGTTTGATTATATCCTCCATGGAAATTCCGGCATCTCGAAAGTCCCTGGTTTGGATACAAAAGAAATTTATAATTTTCATCTAGATACTGTAATAAAAGACTAGCCGCCTTCGGCGACCAATAGGTCGCCCGTAATATTAATGTCCTGATGCTTGCAACTTGGCGAAATGGCGTTTGGTAGAGGCAGAGAGACTCTGAAAAAGTTTTATTTTGCGATATAACTCGAAATTGGAGTGCGATGAGTAGCAAGCGAACATTAATGACATATCTAAGGGTCATAAGCTTTCGTATGAAATAAAAATTGTCGAAATCGGTCCAGTGGTTGGGGCTGAAGAACTGTCTGAAGGTCTTTTCCCCATAGAGAATGCACAGTGGAGTAACATTTTTTCCATTTCTATCAAAAATGGAGGGTGGTAGTGGGAAGACGACCATCGATGACACATCTAGTTTTCATAAGCTTTCATATGAAATGAAAATTGTCGAAATAGGTCCAGTGGTAAGGGGTTGGGAAACAGGTCCTCTGGTTTTTGCCAATTATTATAAATTCATAAATAAGAAACAACGCTGGATTTAAGGACGAGTATACCTACGGGCAGTCGAATTTAAAATTCGTACTAACATAGGTAAAAATGGTAGGGAGACATTAACGGATGTGTATTAGGCAGTTGTAATTGACCACATTCATCTCGGTTTGATCTACTTAAAAAAGTGGAAGCATAAAAGCCTTTCCCTTCTTTCGTGAGTCAAAGAAATGTAAGAAGCTATAGATCTTATACTCGTTACAGGTACACTTGATCATTAATTGTTTGGACAATTTGTTTTCAGCTTCAAATTAAACATATTGGTTTTTTTTAGTTTAGTGGACAGATGACGAAGACGACAAATGCTCCGTCACCCCCTCTCCAAACTCCCGCACCACACCAGACGGAGGAAGTTTGTCCCCTTACGTCTGTTTTAATGAGCAACAGGACCACATATACGGCAAATCTTCAGTGGAATCGGGTTTCGAGCTTGGAACCCACCGGCCTGAAGCCGGGGCTTTACCAATAAGCCACCGCGGTCTCAGAACAAATAGAATAACAATACATTGGTTATTTTTTCCCTGTGAAAGTAAGATTGTGTCTGATGTGCATTCCCACTAAAAGGCACTGGACCTACCAATAAATTCCTTCGTGTGATGAACCCGAAATTCGCATGTGATAATGAATTTGATATTGGTAGTGACGACAGTTTGTTTAATTTCAGCCATGTAGTAAATTACAATCATATTGTCTCTCGAAGCAGAACAACAAAGGTTGCCTAAAGAGATATTAACTTTCTTTTTCTTTTAATTTTCTGTGGGTTTCATAAAATTTCATTTGAGTCAAAAAGTGAGATGAATGCGATAACTATTTCATTTTCTAGTTTTTGAAGATCTTTTTGTTTAAAAGAACAGTATTTAAATGTTTACTTTCTTTACGTCGGTTAGTGTTAAATACATTTTTAATTTTTTAAACACCTGATTACCTAAGACATCACAGGATCATCTGTTTTCAAAACTATTTCGATTGACTCTTCTAGTTTTTGGACAGCCCTTTTTTCCCCTTTAAATTTAATGTTAATTTATTTGAAAACTTCTTAGGAGTTTCCATAAATGTATTTCACATTTCACATTATAAATCTCTTTTTTTATTATACTACTTTTGTTTTTCTTTTCAATGGCATACAAAAACGAACGTTTTAAAATTCATGAAATGATTAATTACATTATACATATGACTTTTCTCACTAAAACTATTTAATTATAATAATCAGTTTATGGTACTTTCTGGCGAAAATTTTGTCTCATATTTTTTACACTAAACTTTAGAAATTTTAAGCTGGGCATTCACGAGAAAGAAAGGCTAAGCCATTTGTCCTAACAACTGGCTTGTATTCCACTCATTTTAGCCGAAAAATTAGGCAAAACATTTACGGATGTTCCAAAGTTTGTCTTGAGACAAGGTTCAAAGTCGCGGAATTATTCCCACCCACGCTCCTCCTAGCCCACACGGGGTATTTCGAGTTTCATTTCTAACCTCGACGCGAGATCCCAATGTAGGCAGATCCTTTGTTTTCCCGCTACCCTCGCATCGAAGTCCCAAATTGGAATCGACGGATGGAGTTTTGAGTTCTTTGGAATTCCACCATTTCCAATCCATTTGCTCCAAAATTCGTAGGTTTTCGACCTTGAGGATTGGTTTCCCGTGTTCCAAAATGGCGCAACGGTGAATGGCCCGCTTTAGATATTAAAAATAATCCCCTTCACGTTAAAAGTTTAAAGAATGAATAGCATCACCATCTCATCTCTTCTTATCATTATAACAAAAAAAAACTTACAAAAGCAATTTCCTTTTTGTTATAATTTCTTTTATACCTCCATTAGTAAATACTTTTGTTTATAAATAATTTATTTATGAGTAATGATTTAAATTTTTTTATAAATAATGTTATAAATAGTATATTTACAAATAATGATTTAAAAATTTTTATAAATAATGATTTAAATTTTTTTATAAATAATGATATAGATAATATATTTATAAATAATGCAGTTTAAAGCTTCAAAATAAACTAGCCATAGCCCCTTCGTTGTTTTGTATAATCAAAAGATATTATGTAATCGGATATAGTTTGTTATATAAATAACATTCTGAAACAAAAACTTTAACAAAAATAAATTCACAACTAGAGACAAAGTTTATAAAGCTATAAACTTCATAACTAGTTGTGCATAGTATAAGCCGAAAATTAACATAATATATTGATAGAAGTTCAGTAAAATATTTTTGTTTTTATTACTATTATTGTAGAATATGAATGGCCAATATGCAAATATTTCAAGATAGAAGGCTTGATCGCTGTTGTTCCACAAAAATTTACGGACCTAAATCAGTTAATCAATACATAATTATCGCTTTCACCTTGACATGTTGTTTCCAAGCTATAATTTAGCACTTAAGACAGTAAAAGCTCACGTAAGTTAAAGCATTGTTTACAACCCTTTAGTTACCGTTTTCAGTGCAAGCGTCTAAACGCTGCTGCCCTTAGAAACCAATTCAGTACTTACTTTTGACGCTTTTTGGAAAGAAACTAAATTTCCTTTTCTGTGTGACTCGCTCAACAATCGAGGAGTGTTACCACTGTCCTTACCGATTCGGTAGAAGCAAACGAAAACCATGCTGATGGAATTGAAGGAAATTTGCTAAATGACGTTCTGGAAACAATGAGTTGGAAATTCAGTTGGCCTGCATTTGCATCTTAAGGGATGAAAATTCGAATTATATCCCTAAAAAGCTAGCTCAAGTGTGTTCTTTGGTTTCTGAAGAAAATAGATCTCTATGCCTTGTTCATCAGTGGTTCGGGTGGCCACTGTCCTGACCAGCCAGTTAAAAGTAAACAAAAGTCAGGAAGGAAGTACCAAACTGTCAGGAATTCAAGGAATATTTCTGGACATCATAATGAAAGCCCTGAATTTGCAGTTCGAACTTGTCATGGTCGAGGACCAAGAGTGGGGCCGGCTGTTGCCCAGCGGACAGTGGACAGGTATGATTGGAATGCTCCAGAGAGGCGAAGCTGACATATCCATCAATTTGATAAGCATGACGGAAGAAAGAACTAGGGTAGTGGACTTCAGTACAACTTACGCAACTGACGATTTGACGTTCGCCCTTAAGAAACCTGGTACGGCGCCTGCATCAACAGCCCTCATTCATCCATTTCACCCAGATGTCTGGTTTTACACACTCGCCATTCTTTTTCTGATGCCACTTGTATTCCAGTGTTTGTCAGGAACCAAATGTACATACACTCAAACTTTTCTTGTACTTTTAGGAACATTAATGAAGCAGCCTTTGTTCGCGACCAATGATGTTCTAAGGTACAGAATACTTGTTTGTTCCTGGTTGATATTTGCTCTCATTCTCTCTTCCAGTTATTCAGCGGTTCTTTTGTCTCTGTTAACCGTCCCTTCAGAAATTCCTGCTGTTCAGGATTTCGAGGAACTTTCAAAAGCGGTGGCTGAAAACGATTACCGGTGTTTCGTTTCCAAGGGTTCTTCTACATTGGACTTTCTTGTCAATAATGAAAAAGAGAACTTAAGGTTGATAGGCGAAGCTGTTCTGAAGCATGGTTGGTACAGAAAAGACTATCCATTGATGCTAAGCCCACAGATTGACTTGCGATCGGCAACTGTTCACTTTAGAATGCTTCTACAGATGGTGGCAGGGCCAGAAGTGTGGAAAAACGATTTTTTGTCCATTGATTCCCTTAAAATGGATAACATTGCCATACCGATGAAAAAAGAATTTTGCCACAAAGGAAAATTAAACGAATTAATAACTCGCATCAATCAGGCAGGATTTTACATGAAAATTATCACCGATGAAACTTTTCGGTTGTGGCTGAATTCCCCCGAAAAGACGATAGTGGATCATTCAGAATGGAAGCCTTTACGATATTGGGATCTTATCGGTGCTTTTGTGTCACTTTTTATAGGATTGAACCTGGCTCTTGTGTCTTTGATCTGTGAGATTATACTTTCCAAAATACGAAAACAGCAATGAAATTCATAAATTTAAAATAATTCCGTCTCTCACTTTCACATATTTTGCTTTCTAATAAAATTTAGACATATTATGAGGATGCGATATGTAGCCATCTTATTTTTTAGGAATGCTAATCTGTAATTTTTGCCAATAATTTCTGTATAAGAAGCATGGTTTCAGACAAACCTAATTTAAAACTCAGTACCAGGATATTTTAGTAAATAAGCCACACTCTGTTTACCGAGATATGAAATTGAATAATAATTTGAATGATATGTATATTAAATTTATATCAATTAGGACTTCTTTTGTGTTTGTAAAAATGAAGTTTTGTAAATGATTTCCATTCACTTCCTGATGCACTAGTGACAATACAGTATTTTATTATTTTCAGAATTTAATTATTAGCTAATCGATTAATTTTAATTAAATTTCAATTCCAATTGACAGGTGTCATCTGGTAGTGAATTTGATATAAAATTTATTACAAGATCCATTTTCTCATAAAGCTAATAACTAGCAGAACGAATTAAACCAATTTTGAATCCAAAAGGTAGCTTCACTAGACATCAAGTTATAGGTTATAAAAAATAACTATTGAGTTTTCATTAAATAAACTTTTTTTTCAAATTGCATTAAAATATTTCGAAAAAAGCTACTTACTTTACTTGAAACGCATAGAATCACTATCAGAGTAGCCAAAATCTTCGTCATCCATGTCATCGCCGTAACCTCCCCTTGAGGAGTAATATCGGGAATCGGAGGTGTAATCGGTAGGTCTGCCCATCATCAAGAATCCATCTGGATGGTGCCTTCCTCCACCGGGGAAAAACTGGCCTCTCCGGCGTGGTTCCATCCGTCCGTGATTGTCATTAAACCCCGTGTCCATGTCCGTCCGTCTTTGGCCAAATCTTGCAGGAGAACTGGTGAAGCGATCTTGCAGCATGCTGTAACGGCATCGCTAGAAACAAATGGTAATGCATATTTTGAAAATTACCCTCTAACATTTTACACTCTCATCTGGAGTTTTCCTCGTTTGGTCGTCTCACCTGGAGTTTTCCTCGTTTGGTCGTCTCATCTGGAGTTTTTCTGCATCCAAATTCGCAAAATTTTGCTCTTTTCATATTATTACCCAACTTGCCGGTATTTTGTCTTGACAGTTGTTTCTTTGTTTGTTTTCTTTCGTTCCTTATATTGTTTATGTTTAGATATTTTTTGTCTTCTGTTTATTTTATTTTTAATATTATTTTGGTGCCTGTTTTAAATTCGGATTCATTCCGTAACGAAAATTTGCCTTTGGCCTGTTCATTTTTATGTAAAGCCCCAATGCGGTCGTGTATTTTTTGTTTGTTTGTTTTGTTTTGTCTTTTGTTGTAGATATTTTTAACGTAGGACTACGTTCCTCCCATTGGGGTTCCTCATCATTTTGCGAAACGCCACAAAAAACGCTGCGTGGGAGATCCTCTTTATCTCGGTAACTATATATGTTAAAAACATAAGTAATGCCATATTTTAGAGACAAAGGGTAAGAACAGAAGTTACAACAAAAATTTGAAAATCGGAAAAGAGTCGAGCGGGTAAAGTAGTCCTACGCCTTTAACATCAGTTGCTGTTTGAAAAAGACAGCCTACAGTCATTTTTTTCTAATGCTTTTTCAAACGAGCATGACTTAATTTTCCTTCCACATTTGCCCATCCCCACTGTTTGGGAATCTTCACTGTTTTTCTGTTCAGCAACGGATTCCGAGACTACTACTTTTGGACGATTTAACACCGGAAAGGGGTGTCAGGCAATGAGTCATATGAGCGCATTTCCGGAGTTCTTTGTTAGATCACGCTGTAAACATCACCTTTCCATTCTTCACTTTCTCCCTATTTTGATGAAAATAACTCCGCCCGGCGCATGTGCAAAAGCGCGGAGGGTTACCGAATCCGTTGCTATACAATATGTGCAGATGTCTGCTCGATAAATCTCGATGGCTCCAATGTTCACCTCCCGGAGAGTCACCTTCACCCTAAAACCTAAAGGTTGAGTCGACTCTCCTGAATATTGAATGAATGAAAAACTGAAAATGGCTAATCAACTAAACTAACGAATATAATGAAGATTCAGAAATGACGAATAAATGACGCGTAAACGAGTCATTTGAATTATCTGTATGCATATATGGCCAAATTTGGTGAAGCAAACAGTTAAAGCTTTGTACAACGGCTTTGTTGAAATCTCGGAGCAAAATTTGTAAATTATGAGCTTAAAAAAGTGTGAAGTTTGTTGTTAATCTCTGCAAATGGATCTATTCAATGTAGATTATTTTTTGGCATTCAGTTAGAACAATTTTAAGTCTTATGTTGAGAAAAAATGCTTATTTTATATAAAAAAATCAATGATTATTTTATATGAAATCAACTGCAAAAAATGAACTTTTACAAAAATATGAATTAGAATTTAATGAAAATCTTTCTATTCAACAGAACAGTCATAATTTCCAATGAAATTGAAAAGCAAGTAATTGCATTTGTTAGATAAAAATAGTCTGTAATAATTATGATAGTAATCGAATACAAATATAAATTTTATACGATTGGAATTCAACTCACTTTGATCAGTTCATTTCTGATGCAATTCTGGAGTCTCTATAGATAAAAAGAATATTTTTTAGAATACTTGATTAAATAGGAATGAGGACTACAATTTTATTTTATTGATTATAATTATATCTGTAGTAATATATATCCATAAATAAGCAATGTTTATGAAGCACTTCATAACAATTCATTAAAAAATGATTTTGCGAAAATCCGGCATAACAAATTTCCCATTCAGTTGCAATCTCATTATAAGCTTTACATTCTAAAATTTCTAAAAACTGAAAAAAGAATAGCATTTATGATGAATCCTGAATTTATTAATTTAATTTTAATCAAATGTTTTCATTGCTCAATGCTTCAGCGCTCCAATTTCATCATTTTAGCCTTGCGCATGAAGAAAAAAATTTTAGCTAATTTTTCACTGGGATAAAATTTTAAATTACCATCGCTTGTCACACACTCTGTTCATTTTAAGAAAAGAAAATTCAACAATCAACTTTGTTCGTAAAATATGAAAAAAAACATTTTCACTAAAGCTATTACCGCAAGCGATGACACATTTTCAGTAAATGAATGTCTTTATTTCTAAATCTTTCAGTCAAAAAAAATATCCGTAAAGATAAACATTAGATATAAATATCCGTAAAGATAAACACGGCTCAATGCTTTAGCGCTCCAATTTCATTATTTTAGCCAATTTCATTATTTTCTTTCCTGTTCTGAAAATGTATGTTATTCAGGAAATGTATAGGAATGTGCATTATGAAAATATTGATACAATAAAAATGCTAATCAGTTCTCTTTTTTTTCACGATACATATAAGGTTAACAGTCTACCTCCAAGAAACGTTGAAACTTTATTTATAATCAAATTTCGCTATAATGATAAAAAATTCTCAATCAATCCATATTCTTAGAAATCATTGTGACAAACTTCTCTGCTATGATCTATCTCTCTCTAATTTTGAGCTCTTTATTACTAAAAAGAAAAATCGCTCCAATTTCATTTTCTTACTTGAAGTGGAGAATGCAACTAACCCAAAAAACGAGAATCTATTAACTGGAAGTCATTTTCTGTGGTATCATTAGTTTAATTAAACTCCAAATTTATTACATTTAAAAGTCATATATTTTTTCTTCATTTTATCAGATTTACAGATCATAGGAACTTTCATTCCAATGAAAGAAATGTATATTTAGAGCCGTAATCGATCGTAAATGGTTCTATTTCTAGAAAATGTATATGACCATCAGACTACAAATCTTGGCAGGAAAATTCACTAATGCTCTTTTAAAAGAAGTGAAAAGAAATAGCTATTTTGAGAGAGCTAAATGTTAATGTTCTTTTTAAATTTATGAATTAAAGGTTACAAGGTTTTTATCTAAAGTGTTCTTTCTACTATCTGCGGATAATTATTTTAATTGTTAATCGGAAAAATTATAAAGCCAGTCGTAAATCCAAATTAAAAACTTAAGACATTCATGATTAATTTTTGATCTTACACCGCAAGGTTTTTGTTTTACAGCGAAACTTGCAAATCTATATGGACGAGTTTTCTGCTTTGTTTGTTTACATTTAAATCTTGTACTACGTAATTCCTGTGCAATGCTAAATCAATGGAATCTTCAAAGCGGAAGTCCAACATACAAGCAGATCAAGTCAAGGTTTTTAATGTAAGTAAACAAACCAGAAAACTCGTCCATAATGAATAAATTTAAAAAATTTTAATTTCTAATTAAATTTTTACTTAAAACTTTCCCTAATACGTAAGTAAATAAATTTATCAATCAATTATTAATTTATTCAAAATTAATTTAAAAACAGAAATAATATTAGTAGTGCAAATATGAATTACTCAATTTTACAACAGAGTTAATTAAAGTTAGTCTGTATTGATGAATGAAGAAATCGACATTATTTAAGTTACTTAACATAAAATTGTTTAACATAGTTTAAATGGAATAATCCCAAATGGAATAAAAGGTAATAGCGTAGTGAGTTTAGCTACTCTCTTATTATAGGTTAAGCCTAATAACATAACAGGAAATAAGTAGGATGTGAATTCAAAGTAAGTCTCATTAGCAATGTAAAATTTACGTTATTAAATTAAGTAAATTCTTTAAAAATTGACTATCCCATTTTTTAAAAAAGAAAACCTAAAATTTATTAGTCATTTGGCAATAATGATCTGTCTGGAAAATTATATAAGATACAGAATATTTTTTTTTTCCAAAGGAAGGCTTTTTGTCTTGCTAGAATCTTACGCCATTTCTCATAAATATTTAGAGAATTCTCAAAGACTGAAAATAATTTTTCTTCAAGTCACGAATTCTTACAGATAAATTACATTATTTAAAGAATTTCAGTCATAAACAGACCTCATATAGCTTTCTTCAATTCAGAATATAATGCAGGTTATTCTCCTACAACATGATATTTTAACAACACTATTTACACAAAAAACGGTACAAAAATTGGAACCGTTACAAAAGGGCATTCTGACATACACATAGCGCAGGTAATAGGGTTAATTTGGTTCACAAAGCACGACTTAACAAACTTGGATATTTTTCATATGGCACAAATTTTCCCGTTACACTATTTTGATTAATCTAGATTTGTTGGTATTGTTTATAATGATACTGATGGAACGCATTCAAAATTTATTCCGTTTTAGAAGAGCAGAAGAAAAACTTTTTGTTATAATCCAATATTATCCAACATTATTTATATATCCAAGTGTGTCTTAACAAACTTGGATATTTTTCATATGGCACAAATTTTTCCGTTACACTATTTTGATTAATCTAGGTTTGTTGGAGGTATTGTTTAAAATGATTCTGATGGAACACGTTCCAAATTTATTCCGTTTTAGAAGAGCAGAAGAAAAACCTTTTTGTAATTTAGCATTTTTAAATACTGCAAAATTTTGTAACACAAATTATTATATTTTGTAACAGGGATTCCCAACCTTTTTTCCTTCTCATACCTCTTGATTGGTCTTTTTATTTTCGCGTACACCCTTCGTCATATACCCCCTCCAACCATCCGTTCATGTAAAGAAGCTTTTATTAATAGTATTAAGGGCTCAGGTAAGCTTAAGAGTCAAATAACTCGAATCAGGGTTGCCAGATCAAAATAGCAAAATAAGGCCAAACCTCCTTAAAAATAAGGCCAAACATCCTTAAAAATAAGGCCAAATTTGACAAATTGATTGAAAACGTCATTTGCTATTAGAAAAACAGCTATCCTTCATTTAAACGAATCCCACTTGATAGGCACATGATCAATGTTCTATTATTAAACTAAAATTTAAGTGAAAGAAATTTAAAACATTCTTGTTCTATTAAAGAGCTCTTTCGTTTGACAGCTCATTATATATCATTTGAAATGTGTAATATCAAAAATTTATTAAAAATAATAGAATAAGTAATTAAAAATTGTACTAAAAGTCATTAACGAAAATAAGGCCAAAAATGAATTTAAGGCCAAATGAAAATTCCTGAGGCCAAGGGCTTTGAAAAAAGGCCAAATTTTTCTAATTTGGCCTTAAAAAGACCAATATGGCAACCCTGACTCGAATTATTGTATAGCAACGGATTCGGAAACCCTCCGCGCTTTTGCGCATGAGCTAGCGGAGTTATTTTCTTCAAAATAGGGGGAAGTGAAGAATGGAAGGGTGATGTTTACAGCGTGATCTAACAAACAACTCCGGAAATGCGCTCATATAACTCATTGCCTGACACCCCTTTCCGGTGTAAAATCGTCCAAAAGTGGTAGTCTCGGAATCCGTTGCTGAACTATAATAACATTTGCAGGACTTATTTTTGATTTTACATTTTTTTGAGCATTTGTTATTTACAATCCAACCAATCGTACAATTACTGACGCCTGCGTTTAATCGCGCTTTAAATAAAAATAAAATGTCAAAACAAGAAACTTTGAGAGGATCCCTGATTTTTCTTGATGAACCTGAACTAGAAGATCAAAAATAAAAAGATTACAACAGAGGCGCCTAGTGAAGCTACAGCTTTTGCAAAGACATTGATGATTCATGCATAATCGGGGCTGGTGGAGACCAAATATCAATCATTTACCAGTTTCCCTTTTGTTTTCTTTTTCCTTATTTTGAGAGCAGGCTTTAGGACTCGCTCAACTTTCACTTTTTGAGGAAACAAGATACTATAACTTTTTTAATTCCTTATGTTTTCTTGTGTCCGCCATTACCGATTTTGAGTTCGCGTACCACCAACTGGTCCTTCGCGTAGCACCAATTGGTTCTTCGCGTACCATCAACTGGTCCTTCGCGTACCCCTAGGTAACGCGTACCACAGGTTGGGAATTTCTGTTTTAGAATTTAAATCATTATTATAAAGAGTGCTTGAATCAAGAAAGAATAACTGAAAAAAATTTTATCGGTTAGGGTATATTGAAGTCATGGAATTTATTTGGTTGCTTTAATGAATATTTGGTATGTCAGCGCTATAAAGGAGAATAATAGCTGATTAACGCTATATTTTTTATTATAGCCCTTGAGACATAATCCAGATTTTTGACCTTTTGGTTCAATGCGATAAACTTCAATGCAAAATTACGAGGTTTTATCTTGTTGACAACTATCCAAGAAACAACAAGCGATAAAGATAACGGTTTGCGAAGTATCAGAAACTGTGCTATTCATGAACAAAGATTAAACTATCGTGTTCATGCACTTCATTCTTTTTCGCCTTTCATTTCTTTAATATGAAATGAGATGTTAAAGCATAAAGATAATCAAATAACTTAAATTAGTAAATAAGGTTAATTTAAAAATAAATTTAAACATACATTACAAAATTTAAACAATGTTTAAGTAGCGCGCAATATGCCGCTGCATACAACAAATAAAGGAAGTCAATGTTAATTCGAAGAAAGTAAAAACCACGAAATAAACTCTCATAGAATCGAATTAAACAGACAAGGAATCAATTCTAGTCCACTTCTTCAAGGGCTATAAACTAAATTCGAAATGGATTCGAGTAAATTGGGAAATTTTTCTGTAAGAGGCTTGACCTAAGTCAAACCAAAGCCTCTTCATATCCCGAAATTTCCCAAACCACAAGACAAACAAATAAGTAAACAACAAAAGAATTTTCTGAAATGAAAAACAAACATAATACCGCTAATAAGATTGATTTAAAATTTATTACCTTTCCGGCAAAAATACTTTCATAAAAATATCAGTAAAGAACAAAAATTCAAACTTACTCCACTTTTGCAAAGAATAAAAATGTCCAAATTCTTTTCGAATAATAGATGGCACCACATTTTAGTTGGTTACATTACGATTACTAATTTAAGGCGCGATTATCCTTATTATTTGTCTGTGAGTTGAATTTGGACATTTTAATTCTTTGCAAGAGTGGAGTAAGTTTGAATTTTTCTTCTTTACTGATATTTTTATGAAGATATTTTTGCCGGAAGGCTAATAAATTTTAAATCAATCTTATTAGCTGTAGTATGTTTGCTTTTTTTTTCTTTCTGAAAATTCTTTTGTTGTTTACTTATCTTGTTTGTCTTGTGGTTTGGGAAATTTCGGGTTATGACGAGGCTTTGGTTAGACTTAGATCAAGCCTCTTACAGAAAAATTTTTCAATTTATTTGAATCCATTTCGTATTTAGTCTATAGCCCTTGAAAAAGTGGACTAGAATGGATTCCTTGTCTGTTTAATTCGATTCTGTCAGAGTTTATTTCGTGTTTTTTACTTTCTTTGAATTATCATAAGATGTTAAAGATATCTTAATATATTAAAGATAAGATATGAAAAATGAATTATGAGTAGATTATTCAGCCTTCCTATAATACGTTACATTTGCTTCATAGTTTCGAAACTTATGGTAGGAGCAGTGGTGTAGCAACCGCGGCAAGGGTCCCTAGTTACTACGCCACTGCTGACACACTGATGCCCCGGGCGCCAGTCTTAGGGAGTGCCATGGAGACAAACCTTAGTGAGTTGATACCACTTTTTAAAGTGAAATACAATAAGGGGGCAAAAAATATAGTTATGCCCCGTGCGCCATTTACCCTTGCTAAACCACTGATGACAACTAGGGACGAAATAATCACAACATCTTCCGGACGCCACTTACCCCACGCCACTGGGTAGGAGGAGTGTCAGAAAATCGTGTTCTAGGAGGGTTATCCTATATTATATGAGCTATTTGCGTGCGGTGCGAATATAAATCATGTTATTAGAAAGTTATTGTACTGTAAGAGGGCTGTCGCTAATTTTGAAACGTGTTATATGAAATCCATATTTTATTAACCAAATTGCTACAAAGTTATTGTACTATAAGAGGGCTGTCGCTAATTTTGCAACGTGTTATATGAAATCCATATTTTATTAACCAAGTTGCTACAAAGTTATTGTACTGTAAGAGGGCTGTAGTTAATTTTGTGCTGCGTTATATGGGAATGACAATTTTTGTACAATCTTATTTATAAACTGCATTGTTAGAATGATATCGTTGGAGAGTTGTCTCTATTTTGGTATTGCTTTATATGGAAGTTTGTCATCATACTTCTAGAAAAGAGGGTTGGCTATATTTGCTTTAAAGAGCTTGCTTAATTTTTGACATATGTCTTTTATTCTACAAAACCCAATCAAGAATTTTTAATAAAACGTTATATTCTTTAGTGAATTCTTTAATGCTATTCCAACGGCTCACAGTAAATATAAATGAATGCTTTTATTTCATAGATGCATTAATTTAGCCAATAAATTCAAAATTTTTGTATTAAAATAGTGAATCATGGCTTGGTTGTTGTGCTTAATTATAAACCATTCACTTAATAAAAAAACAGCGATTGTTGCACTTACTGCTCTTGGTTGTCTTCTGCACATTTCTCCTAAAGCTTCAAAGATGTCGCTGTAGTACTGGTTGTTTCTGTTATGTGAGAAGCTCATATCCGTGGTTCCAGGGCCATTTTCTCGGGAGTCAGTAAAAAACGACGAATAATTTGACTAAAAATAATTTGAAAATAAAAAATATATATTTAGTCAAAAAAAAACCTTTTTATTCCAAAAATGCAAGCAGAATTAGCACCGTAGTGTAGAATAGAACTTTCTTTGGTAGCTATGTTTCTTCATATAAAGAATATACTTTAACAATCAATTAAAATTTATTGTACCTCGTTCCCATATTTGGTCCAAGCATTATCAAACTTTGGTAACTTTTGCGATTAAACAGTTATAGCATGAAAACTGATTTCGAATTAAGTCGCTCCAGCAATATTAAGCATGCAGAAACTCAAATGTAATTAATGCCCGTATTTCACTGGACCAAAATTACGATTCGGTTTCGTAATTGAGTTATAATTTTTAGAAATAATAAGTAAGAATATTTCGATGTATTTTTTAAATTTTAAGTAATATTTATAATATTTTTAGAATATGTTTATATACAAAATCAGAACCCATTCCTATAATAAGTTGTTAATCAGCTTATTTCACAAGGGTCAAGAAAAGAAACTTCTTGAGATTAGAGTCTCTCTAGATGCTAATGTATCACTCAAAAAAAAAGATATATCGTGTTCTGCATTAAATTTTTTTTTAAATGCAATTTTCACATAATTCTTCGCTTCACATGGTTTTCATTGGATGCAAAAATTATGCAATTGCTATCCTTCTTTTTAAAAAATATGCAAAATTACGATAGTTCTTATATATAAAAAAATATGCAGTTTGTGATGATTTAATTTCTTGACATTTTTCATTTAGAATGCATATAATAAAAATTTAAAGGAAAAGAAACGCTTGACTTGATAATGATTCTTGTTATTAGATATGAGAAAATATTCTATACAGTATGCACTATTAAGCAGGAAAAGATTGAATCTTAATATCAATTTCTAAATCGATGACCAAATTTTATTTAAATCCGAAGAGAATGCATTCTTGGATTGCAACAGAACGACAGTTAATGTAACTGTGCGAAAATTTATTTTTCCACTGGATATTATCTAATTCATTCTCTACTCATATCTAGAATTTAA